>JAQPZY010001124.1:687500-860000 GCA_029931535.1 Margaritifera margaritifera
CTTCTAAATAAGCGTAAAAATGTAGTACTTCAATATAAAATATAAAAGATAAAGATGTTAGAATTCTGTAAAATGTATATTAAATAAAATATCAAGGTACAAAATATAAAATCCTTAAAAGGTATACTCTCTGGTTGAGATTCGGCTTTCAGGAGGTACGCATGAGTTAGGCATGTGTGTCTAATACGCGATCGTCACAATACCACAGTATCTTCTGCAATTTGTTCTGTATAAGGGACGCCACTCTCCAGTGATGGGCTTGATGTTTTGAAGCTTGTTTGTGGGGTTTTCGTTCAACATATTTTGACCAGTAAAATAGGATATGTCGATTTATATAATATTTGAAGACACTGTATGGAATTTTACATTCAAACACTGATGATTCCAAGTCAAATTTGACTGGTTTATATGTCCATTCATTACCCTTAATACCAATATGAGTATGCAGTCAAGAATACAGAATATTATTTCCAGATTGTATGAGCAAATAATGTTTCTGCAAGACTTTGGATATTAGGACTTGATAACTATTTATATATAAATATTTTATAAAAGACAGTCTCCATTATTAATTAAATATCTTTCTAGCGGAAAAAAGGTCGTTTACGGGTGCTGATATAAGTAGAATCAGAACAGGTGAGGTCTTTTTTTTCGAAATCCGAAGTTATTTTGTGTGCTAAGTGCCACTGAAGTAACTTCCGTTGTTGTCAAATACACCCTCTCCGAATTCGGGGAAGTCGTCAAAAGTTGTGTCTTCCCCCACTGATAATCGTCCTTATTTGCACAGGCACTTGATGTTCTATCAATAAAACTAATAGATTTAAGTTTAAATAACAGACACGACCCTTTCTGTAATATAAATAATGTTTATATATTAGAAGGGTGTGTGTCTGTCATCTAGATGTAAAAATTATTTAAATAGTACAAGTGAAGTGTCTGTCATTTAATATAACCTCATGCGCGTGTGGTATTTCCAAGAAATTCACAGTGTTGGTATTCGTTTGGATTGGATCTCACTCGGATAATCACTGACAACAGTACTGGAATAGTTTTGATCAGCCAATATTATCAACAATGCTGGTAAAACAAGTGTTGTAGTCGCCTATTCCAGATGGTTGATCTGCAAATAGAATCTCTTCATTTTTTATTAAACCATTGTGAAGTTAGTTATAGCTATGGTTGCCATCTGTTACGTATTTTAATGAACCGTTCCGTATTGACTAGCAAAATGTAGTGTTGTAATATGTCAAAGGGCTCAAATCAATCGTAACTACCTCTGTCTTTTCCGTCAAGTCGGAAAGAAACCTCAGATGTAATTCGCCCCCATTGAGAACTATATTCGGAACTACTTTTATTCACATGCTTTAGAGTGGCCGCGGAAGGAGACAAAATTACAATTGGAATATGTTCGGGGTACACTCCGCAGGAGGCGAATCACCAAACCCATCAAACTGATATATATTCCTGCAACTGCTTCCGATGTTATTTCTACGACATGACGGAAATGGCCGAGTGATGTTCCGATTGGGTTCACATATGTGTTCCGTACTGTGGAGCTCTTGTGGTGGGAACCCTAGTTATAACCTCTAATCCTGGGTATTTTCCCACATGTTATAAATAGATGTATACAAATATTTTCCTCTAATGACTTTGTCGTACTTGATGAATTTATGTGCAGATCACTGAGGTCATTTAAGTTACTTTCTCTAATTTTACTGCATTTGATTCATAAATATTTTGCTATAAGTTCAGATATAATATATAAGATAATAATTATGTATTACAAACTTCCACATTTTTATTTTGTTGCTTCATTAAGCTTTTGGAAAATGTACAATGCCTTTTCTCTGGAGATTTTTATCATGCTGACCAACCTATTGTACCCCGAACACAAAATCTAAGAGGAGTTTACGACATACGTCACACATCATAGGACAGTTTTCGGCCACACTTCTGGCTGGCAAAAATACAACTCACTGAATGTTAAAAATGTACTGAGTCATGTCATTGACAAAGTTTGTAAAGACATCTGTCATTGTTTGTGCAGTAGTTTGTATAGATCAATAAAAGCCATAATTATCATGAGATATAGATGTAAAATTCATTCTTATGGTTTTAAAAAGATGAAACAAATGGAATGTTATATAAATGATGATAGTACAGAATCGGAGCTGTTAGATTGTGGATTTTATGTTTATATATATGGCAACGATATGTCATCAAATTTACATCGATTTCTTTTTCAAGTTTATTTAGTATTTAGACTTGGTAAATATAATTTAAATCATGGTCACATGTGTACTAGGCAAATTTTCAGCATAGATCGCCGGTTTACGTTTCGATTATTAACATACTTTTTAGGTTATCATTTTATTTATTTTCTGAAATTATTACTATTGTTGTATTTGATATTGTATTAGATTTGATTTATTTCGTTGTTGATATCAAGTATTTTAAGATAGTAGAATGTTCTTGGTATCTGCAGATTTTCCTACTGACGTATTTTCAAGTCACTCCTCCCCGACGACGACAACGACGACGACGACGAAGATGATAATGATGATTATTATTATTATTATTATTATTATTATTATTATGTTATCGTTGTTGTTGCTGCTGCTGTTGAACACTATCGTTTTAATCATTATATATTATTTAGTGTTTTCAAAGGAACAATTTATTTTGGATTGTGTGTCAAATAAATGTTGGATTTGTATTTAAATCCCCAATGTTAAATACCTTAATTCTGCAGATCCATCAAACTTTATCAAATAAGTCGAATAATAGGACTTATGGCCTGCAAAGTCATTGTGAGTAGGAACTCGTTACCGGTGTCGTCTTCTTGCCAAGCACGTTCTTGCGCATGCATGTGGAGAAGCGAAAAAGCCTGGTGAATACCTAAACAGTTAACTCCTCTATTCTGCATAAATTTATTAGTTATCCAAAACCTAATTATCTGGACTAAATCCATATCTTCATGTTGTCCGGATAATCAGGTGGATATCATATTACAGCATTTACAGAAGACCAGCTTTGTAATCAAATCACCAGGAAGGTATGAAATGCTTACTTTTATTACATATGTTTGGGTTGTTAAAGCAATGTATGTACAAAATGTATAGTAAAATTGTCCTGTCAGTTACTATGTTTGTTGACAAGAGAAGCTGGAGTAGCTGGTGGGGATGACTGGCAAGAAGGCCATAGTAATTTGGAGAGGGATATACATCCTAGGATCCCAAAAATGTACTTATCATGTACAACAGTAAATTTTAATTCATAAACCCAGCATCATCTTCTGAAGTAGCCAGCTCAGATTCAAAGTACAAGGGTACACTGGGGCTTATGACCGTTAATTGAAAAGCGTGGTTCGTGAGTGATAGCTAATAAGTAAGGCAGGTTCGTGAACGAATAAGTTAAGTGATAGTGAACGTTATTTTTCTTTGAAGAATGAGATACGGCACATTCTGTTTATATTTCAAGGCTTATAGCTTGCTTCTTTTCCTCAAGTTCTCATATTTCCATCGTCAGTTCTCATATTTCCATCGTCAGTTCAATCATCATGTCATCGCATTTGTAAACACATGTATGTGTTTTACAAAGACAAATAATGGACTACGTCGTAATACAATGAGTGATACAAATCAATGACTGTCCTTGAATCCAATAGATGATACCATCGGAAAACTCGTTCCAAACAAATCTCTTACGTCGTGTTTAAGTAAGTCTCTGAATTTGATTTAGGTATGTTTTTCTTACCAAGAAAATTCTTGTGCCACAATAACATCTTCTAGGGTAAGATATGTTCGTAGAAACTTAGGTGGCAAATACAAATTATGTGTTTATATATAAATCAAGTAGTATTTCTTTTCTTTTTTTAAATTTCTCAACAACAAGGTATTTCTGAGCAAAAATCTTACATACTTGCACTACTTACAATGAATATATAAATTGTTAATATGCTTTATTCTCGTTCTGTGATACTCATCAACTAGTGAAAACTTCTCATATTTGATAACACTATTTTTTAAATATTAAATATTGGAAATTATATAGCTATGAATTAAATAATACTAGTAGTAATAAAGTAACACTAATCATCATCATGAGCATCATCTAATGACGATGTATAGTGTTTTTGTTATTATTATTATTATTATTATTATTATTATTATCAATGTTGTTGTTGATTGATACTGTTAAAGTTTAATATATCGGATGATATTTAAGTTTGATGACAAATATTTTAAATTGTTGAAAAGTCCAAGTGAAGAGTTTCTTAATTAAACATTAGCATTTATCTAAGGAAATATAATGCGAAAAGATGAAAAACAAAGGAGTTGATACAAAATGAGAATAAAGAAAAGAAAGAAGATAAAAGAAGAAACTTTTATGGGACATGTTTGATAAACATTTTTGATAAACATTGTGCATAAAGCGGGAAGAAAAACATTCGATATTGAAAGTGAACAATGCTCCCCTGTATAGCGAGTCGTTGCAGAACCGATGGTCGATCATGTTGGAAACGGTAATTGCTGTTCACAGCTGATCATGACCCGCAGAATTACATGTGTGTCAAAAAATGGTTCTCTTATATAAATTGTTTTGACTGTTCAATAACTGTATGAACTACATATAAAATACTTATGTTTACTTCACATGGAAGCGTTATATCACCAGACAAAAAAGTACATTACCATGCGGTGCAAGGGATGGAAACAGTTCGATCCCCTGTTCTTGGTAATACGCGCAAGAGAAAAAAAAGTGTTGTATACTTTCTACAAGTGGACATGTTTACAGAGGTGATCCAATTATATTCTTTCTACAAAGAAGTGTTGATTAAGTGAGCTGTAATTTGTCCTAAGTCGAACTTGAAGAATTTGAAATTTCGTTTGCCCAAATGCAAGGGCCCGGGAACATGTGTGCCACGGTTAATTTAAAGCGCCTTTGAAGTTTTTAAGGAATTTTCATTGACGAATCTCGAAAGATAATGTCTTCCATTCTTGAATGACTGAAGAAAGAAAAGAGTTGTAGTACATACTTGTTCTGACTTGTATTGATTGTTTACATTACGTAA
Organism: Margaritifera margaritifera; assembly: GCA_029931535.1. Classification (NCBI taxonomy): domain Eukaryota; kingdom Metazoa; phylum Mollusca; class Bivalvia; order Unionida; family Margaritiferidae; genus Margaritifera; species Margaritifera margaritifera. The sequence goes on from JAQPZY010001124.1 coordinate 692,575, forward strand.
GTTATAACAAGTAGTATCACTAACATATGGTGGAATCAGAGATGTGAGATAGGGAGGGCTTGAACCAGTTATCGTTTGGTATAGAAGTGTAAGTATGTGTCTTTGTCGTCTGGATTTAAGTCTTTCCCATACAGTTTCTTGATGTCATGCATTAACATATACTAATGTTGTTGTAGCAGTCACTATTCGGGTCGGCTCAATTCGTATTTTTAGAGTCCACTCTTCGGAAGTAATGTACAGTTGTTCCAAAACATATTACCATAGTGCAGAATAGGTTGTACATGAAACATATATAATTTTAAAAGAGTTTCCGTCAAGTTGAAATTTGAGTTTATATGCAAATAAACTTCTATTGGAGTGTATATCCTGTACGATATCATTTATTTATATAAAAAGAAAGTAAAGCGGCATTAAACGAATTCTTGGGCACACCATCACTAATGTACACTCTAAAAACACCCTCGACAGTATCACTCGTTGTTTCCAATTTTTAAGATAGCTAGAAAACCATTTTAACAGGCCTCCTGCGATGCCAGTATATGTCAATGTATGGACGAGTCATTTATGCTAGACACGATCAAAAGCTTTACTGATATCGCCAAACACAACTATAATTTCCTTACTGAAATCAACTGCTTATCGATAGGCATCATAGAGATCTGTTAATTGGCCAGCTGTTTAATAACCCGGAATAAAGCCAGACTGGAATGATGTAAAATAGTATTTTCACGAAAGTAATAAAATGTTATGTTTTGGAAAACAAGTCTTTAAAAATCTTTCTTAACAATATTGAAAAGAATTAACGGTCTGTAATTAGACATTATCTAAGAGATTGGTTAAAAGGTGAACAAAGTGGATGAGAGGGTTCATTAGCAAGCTCAGGCAAAATACAGTTATGTTCACAATCAGAACCAAATGCCGTACCAAGAGGAAGACTTCTGATAGCATTTGGTACTCGTCAGGAGATAATTCTATAGAATTAAAATGCACATCTGTATATAAAGACATATCTAGAAAATTAACACTTGTTTCCTTTACAACACTTTGCTCTGTAAAAACAAAATCAGTACATCCTTCGGCTTTGTCAGCTTCATTGGCAGTTATCAAACCGTTTTGTTGATGGTATGGAATAGAATGTGTAATGTGAGGGCTGATGAAATCCTTAAGGCCTCACCACCAATCTTTAGAAGATGTAGTGCTTGATCTCAGCTTTTGTTCTAATTTGTCAGAACATAACTGTTTGGCTTCGCAAATCATAGAGATTGTTTTGTGTTCCGCGGAGAACGATATTTAGTCCAAAGAGAGGGTGGGTTAGATTGCTGGACTGTTCGATATTCTCTCCTACGTTTGCGTATTGACCTCTTAATTACTGTTGTGAGTTCTGGAGGTTCTGATGGTTTATGTTACACGGTTCTGTTCGGAGTACATTGTTATGATATCAAGACTATGTGGTTAGTTATTGTGTGTGCACATTTGTCAATATCGTCATATTTAAGCAATCCCAGTCGATAGTGGATGCTTTATGTCTCATAAGATTATAGTCGCCTTGGCCGTATATCCATGCATCTCTTGAAAACGATTTACCTTTTCGTTTTGTGTAGTTGAATATCCTATAAAAAGGGCAATGTTATCTAATATCTTTCTGTAAGTAAGGATCCTTAGCACCGCTTAGAATTAACTTTCATAGCACATTACAGGTAATAGATCTAGCAACGTTAAAGAGCTTTCAGTAAATGAGCGGGTTGATTAATGCATTGGTGAAATAGTGATTTCATTATTTGACTTAAGAGTGGATTTAGCAGGTAGAAATTAAAGCCATATATTACAATTATGTATCGATTACCTGTATCAGCGTCAAGATGTGTGGAGTCTCAATTTATTGCATTTGGAGGTCAATATAATAAGCCTACCAGTATATGTATTTATCTAAGTGAAAGTTCAATCAATAGGTACTGTAAATCATTTAGTTAAAGATCATGTCACCTTTGGAAACTAAGCTACTCTTTCACATGCATTATGACACCACAGCGAGGATCGCCTACACGATCTTTCCTAACTGCATTTTTGGAAGATTGGAGGGAAAGGTCATAAGAAGAAATGGTTTGAATAAGACACGTGTCGATGAAAGCCAATATATCAAATTCCGACAATTCTACATACAATGTATCTAATTTGGACAAAATACTTTCAACATTGTTCTGCCTAATGGAAAGATGATGTGAAACGTCAAGTAGATTGCGAGAAGAAAATGATGAGCTAGATGTGTCTTATGAGTATCTACAGAAAGAGGCTGCAGTGTTTGGTCCCACTTTCAGATGAATATCACCGACCAATATAACTAGGTTCAGGAACCATGTGATCAAGACTACGGTAAATAGAATGCGCACAAGAAAATCTACGGACGTGATATTATTTAGATACGGTTTGTTTGCTACAGCACGTCTAGAGTTATCTATCAAATTGATCCTATATGAAATCAGTGAGGCCTTGTGCACTTTATATAATATACATGTTCATCGTTGCATCTTTGAATCATGAACATAATGAAAACATGTGGTAGTAGCAAAATTTGAAATTAGGGCGATAGAAGTGCGTGATGGCAACAGGGATGCTTCTACGAATTTCATGTAATTGTCTTAAGAACAAACGAGTTGCCACCCTAAAGATGCGTCCTAAAAACCTACATTGCATAGATATACTTTGCTGAGTGGTACCAGCGTCATCTCATGCCCGCACGATTTTACTCTTCAAAGAAGAGGAATACAGTAAGGAATAAAGTAAACAGATGTAAAACAAAATTAAACACAAGTATAAGGATGAATGAGAAACCATGTTTAGAAAAAGGTCTTTCATGGTTATGTTGAGATTGAGGTGTGAAGATGTTACATATTTAGAGAAATGTCCATAATAGTATTTTGTTTATAAACTAGGTATCAGAGTTGCTCTTTCTTTTCTGTTTTTGTTTTTAGTTTCCTAAGGGGTCCTTTAAGAAATTAATGCAAAAATGCATACCAAGGTTTTTGTGCTAAAAAAGAAGTATAATATTTTCAATTAGGATCAAGGAAGTAGTCGAAAACAGTGATACAATGTACAACTTAGGTACCAAATAAACAATTTTATACCGTAAATTGTCGCTGAAATTTCTAGTGAATACGTATTATTCAATACCTGTCTATGCTAAAATCAAGTGATATTTGGAGATTTAACATGGAAATTTATGAAAATTTACAATTTCTGAGAGTGGCAAAGCATTAATTAAACACATTTCCATATTGTAAATAAGTAGAAAACACGTAGAATTTATTCAAGCATGTAATATCAATGTATACGTAAATTAGCTAGACAATAATGATATTTAGTAATTTCAATTATATAGCGATATAGATTACGTAAATATAATATTTGTAAGCCACGTTTTTCTACACAGGTGTTAAACTTATAACTAATATAAAATTTTGTGGCGATCATTTATAAAAATGGATCTCAGTAGTGTGCAATATGTCATTATCTGCCAAATTAACAATTAACAAATCCAATACAGAAAGAAGAAATTAAAATGTACAGTAAAAACATACTGAGCGGTAATTGGAAGTCAGTCAGGTGTGAGGGCAAAAGAGCACATTTTGCAATATTACAAAATATAAAATCAGCAAACTAATGTAAAATAAAGTGTAATGAATCATATATAAAGGACAGGTAGCAACAGAACAACAATAAAATTATGTTAGGACGAACTGTAACGAGTCTTGAACTGGAGTTTTATGTCATCCTCAAAGATAAATGGATTAAGTTCTTTAAGGGTATTTGAAAAGATAATCCAAGTCTATACCAGGAAAAAGCACCACCAGGTCATCATCACAATTGATGCGATGGTCTTCTAAGGATAGGTTTGTGTCCAACATCATCCCATCAAATGTTCAGGCGCTAGGTAGGAACATGATTTCACTTGCTTCCTGGCCTTGAAAGGCAGATTACTTCTTGATCTGGTTAGATCCTCATTAATAAAGATTCCACCATAACATTAGTCTTTGATATGTGTACAAGCTGTATGTCGTTTCTGATGGGGACGATAGGTGGCATATTTGATAATTATATCCCTGGGTTTGAGTGACTGCCACTTACGTTTGACTGTGCGATATGTTAATATATTTTGTGTCCGAGTCTAAGCCGAGAGATTTAGACATTATCAGGACATGTTTGTCAGTTTCTCCACTGTGGCTTTCTGGGACTTCCGTGATCCGGAGACAGTTTCGGCGATTGTATTGCTCGGCGCTATCTGCATTGATTTGTAGTTTCCGAACACTGTCCTGAGATTTCATAAAATTACACGATAGTTGTTTTTATTTTCACACAAATCTACACTTTCGTTTCAAAACCATTCATTTAGTTGCAATAACAGCTTCCATCACCACTGACTTCGGAAGATCATGTGTGTTAAGTCACTTCGTGTCCAATGAAACGGTGCGTCAAATGACCGGGCAGCCCGATCTTCTCACTGAACTGCAGAGACAATGACTCCAGTAGTTGGGCCACATCTGCCGCATGGAGGACAGTCGGCAGCCGCGAAGAGTCATGGACTGTGTCCCATACAAAGGGAAGAGACGGGTGGTGGTTAAAAGATGACATGGATGTGGACTGTCACCTGAGATTTACAAGAAATGGATAGTACCTGGATAGAGGCTGATGTCAATTGTCAAGACAGAGACAGCTGACGTGCTGATGTAGCCCGGTGCATCAAACTGGTGCCAACGGTTTGATGATGATGATGATGATGAAGATGACGACGATATATCATCAGACTTTCGTATTATTTTTCAAATTTATCTGAAAGTGTTTCTCTGCGATTTTTCGCTCTTAAACCAGTTTAAAGAGGCCGACTTAACTTTTAAAACAAATATATTATTTTATACTTTAGCTGAATAAATAAGTAAATAATGTACAAATATACATAAATAAACAAACGATCAAATTAAAACATTTTTTAAACAAATGCTTAAAGATTATGCCACTAAATTGTTATTATCATAATATAAATTTTAGAGCCAAGCATTTTTAAATTGAACGTTTTATATCAATAATTAATTGAAAGGTAATTTCGAAGCGAAGAAAGATATGAGTATGATAGAGTACAATATCACACGACTGATATGAAAACTTCAATTAGCATATGATCTCAAATATATGATATTTTTAATATTTTTATTCGATTTTTTAAAATATTTTCCTATATAAAAGTTTGATATTCTCACATCAAATTAAATTCTTCATATGCAATTTATTCTGAACATAATGAAAAATTAATGTATATTACTATTTGTAAAATAAAAGGACATTTTCTTGTTTATGATTTGAATTAGTTGTAAATATCGATATGCGGTAATGTAACATTGAAATCAAAGGCTACTTATTTTAAGGACTTTTTAAGTCATACTTAGTGTGTGGTCCAACCTTTCATCTTGCCCATACAATGGTGCATCCTTTTGTCAGTATAGCACTTTGTTCAGAGTTAGGTTGCTGCTGCCTGATTTTAGCAAACATAAAGGTTACATCTGGTCCATGTTCCAGCTAAATTTCTCTGTATCGTATTGTTTGGTTACAGAACATCAGTCAGTGTGTTTCTCTTTTATAACCAGCTACATATACAGCGGACCCTCGGTTATCTACATCTTGATTACACAACTGTTTGGTTCATCGGAACCAACCATGTACACAAAACATTTCTAATTCACACTCAGATTTATCTCATTTCAATATATGTGTGACACAATTTACCCATGCGAGAAAGCAATGTGGGAAACGCCTGTCACACACGAGTACACTCAATGAAACTATAGATGACGTCATTATACTTATTATGTCATGAACATCTGCAATAGTTATAGTATTCTGAACATTGAACGTCAATTTTTGTCTGGTTTATAAACATAAATTATAGTGTGCATGTTCACAACGAGGCTTTGCTGTGAATTAAACTTAGTAAGCTCTGTCTAATGATGTAAAAAACTTTCAGAAAATAATTCGTCTTTTTATTGTTACACAATACGGACCATCTCACATCTTTACTCCACTGCTCTGTTAAGATCAGAAATAAGAAGAAAAAAATAATCTATCAAATACGTTCTTGGGGGATAGGTAAATCTCACCCATAATAATCAGAAATTGTGGGCTGGATTTCGGTAAAGCCTGCTTCTGCTCACAGAGTCTGACCCTCGGATCTGTTTTCCCAGTCTCACACCAATGCATATGATGGATTATATTAATGTTAACCGGACAGGAGAGAACGGAACTTCATTTATGAAATATTTCTCAGGCCACTCTCAGGTGGCGCATGAGAAAACACAAATTAATATATGTAAAGCGGCGTAGCATATTCATATTACGGTAGTCATGGTTACAAGGAGTGAAGATAAACCAATCGAATGCTGAGAGAGAGAGAGAGACAGGCAGATAGACAGATAGAATGTACTTTTTCTGTTGTCTTGAGTGTATATAATTCGTACAGATATGAAGTAAACAAGACATTTAAAGACACATTAAATTCAATACAAAAATAAACAGTTATAAAACTACAGAACTAAAAATGTTGAACAATGTCAAAAAGATATTCTGCCTTGAATTATAAACGACACTGTTGTTATTAATGAAAGGTTGGAATATAGTAAACTAATACGAAATGTGTATGGTAAATATGCGTCAATCCTAGATATATAATAAGCCACATAGACAGATGTGTATGGTAAATATGCGTCAATCCTAGATATATAATAAGCCACATAGACAGATGTGTATGGTAAATATGCGTCAATCCCAGATATATAATAAGTCACATAGACAGGTACAAATAATGAATATTGTTATGAAGAATAAAACAAACCAAAACTATCCTTATTACAAGGAAAGTTTTTTGTCTACATTAGTGATGCAGATAAATTCATAATACTTTTGACAAATTTAGATAAATTCATAAGTTTTGAAATATTTATTGTGTAGAGTAGTTCCAAAAGCTTCATCAGATTTGGCCTAATTTAAAAATAGAAATCCAGGCAAGCGACTCCATTTCGTAAAAATGTGGACAGGCAAGCAAATAGTGAAACTCATCCCCCCACTACTGCCCTTCCACATAAGTTGCATATGCTCTTCTCTTATGATACATTTTCCCAGCGCCTTGATTCAACAGGTATTTTGTGGTTACAAGTCCTAAATTTCAGTTGAGGAATGTTTATCATTTCCGTTAGCGTTATTAAGTAATCTTCATAATACAAGGGGTTTTTGTGTTTTTTTTTTTTTTTGTTTTTTTTTTTGGCGGGGGGGAGTGTAATAGTTTCTTCTACTGGACGATTTAAATACTTTCATGCTCCATTCCTGCATGTATAAACCATTCAACGTTTGTACAATGCTGGCTTTAGTGGCTCCATGGTTGGTGGTTGAATAGTGTTAAAAAAGAAATGTATCGACCAAGTGAAATCAAAATGTTTTTAATGTAAGAAACCCATTTAAAATTATGACAATCATTTGAATCGTTACACGTTATTTTATATAAAGTTTTACAGATTATGGAGTGGGTTTTTTTTTCTCCATTTATTATTCAAATCCCAAACCCAATCATTCTAGACTTAATATAAATATAAAGAGTTTTCTTCCCAGCTCACCATATAGCAGGTAAATAGGAGTGATTTTCCTAAGTTTTGTAAAGCTTCTCAAAAATTCATTATACATATTCTCAATAATCTTGGTATGATCGATGAGCAGTGGCGGCGCGAGGGTTTGAGGCGCCCGGGGGCAATGCTCTTTAATGGCGCCCCCCTCCCCACCACCACCACCACCGAGACGCCCGGGGGCAAAATGTTCTTTAGTGTCACCCCCTACTTTGCCACAGAGAACAGTTTTTTGTCAGATGCCAACCTCCATCCCGCCCCCCCCCCCATGAAACCGGAGACTTATATAGAGAGGGGGGTTGGGGTTGGCAAAAACAGCTTCTGACAGCGCCCGGCGCACGCCCCTCGCGCCGCCACAGTCAATGAGTTGCAGTTGTAAGTCAATTGGAATATGCAAGTCAGGTATATTTTTTAATAAAATATACATTGCTTTGGCATGTTCGACATTATGTGTTTCATAGCTTTAACAAATATGCGGTTTCTGTAATAAAAATAAAAAAGGAAACAGTCTGCATTCGTACAGAGGGTAACAGTATCGTCTGCATATAAAAGTATGAAAGATATTTAACAGTATCGTCTACATATAAAAGTATGAAAGATATTTAACAGTATCGTCTGCATACAAAAGTATGAAAGATATATAACAGTATCGTCTGCATACAAAAGTATGAAAGATATGTAACAATATCGTCTACATATAAAAGTATGAAAGATATATAACAGTATCGTCTACATGTAAAAGTATGAAAGATATATAACAGTATCGTCTACATGTAAAAGTATGAAAGATATATAACAGTATCGTCTACATGTAAAAGTATGAAAGATATATAACAGTATTGTCTATATATAAAACTATGAAAGATATATCACAGCATCACGACCAATATATTCAGTGTTTATTCCAGTACATTTATATTGCTGTAGAAAACTTTCAAGGTCATTGAAAAATAATGAGAATAGAACTGGTGAGTGGTACTCAATTTGTGTTACCCCGCAAAAACTATAGCAGAAATGTGATTGTTCGCCTGCATACATTACACAGGACTATGTGTCTTGGTATAAGTTGTAAATGGTCCCAAACATTTTTCCATTCAAATAATTGTTTAGTCATTTCATCCAAAGCCAAGTTCGCCAAAGTGAATCATAAGCTTGACTGAAATCAATAAAACAGCAAAACAGTAATTTATTTATTTTTTAATTTCAAAATTGAGGCCAATGCAAATAATGCAAATCTATGGTCCTTTGTATTAAGCCTAGTGCATATAATGCAAATATATGGTCCTTTGTTGAGTAAATGCATGTAATGCAAATATATGGTCCTTTGTTGAGTCAATGTATATAATGCAAATATATAGTCCTTTGTTGAGTCAATGCATATAATTCAAATATATGGTCCTTTGTATTAAGCCTAATGCATATAATGCAAATATATGGTCCTTTCTATTAAGCCTAATGCATATAATGCAAATATATGGTCCTTTGTATTAAGCCTAATGCATATAATGCAAATATATTGTCCTTTGTTGAGTCAATGCATATAATGCAGATATATAGTCCTTTGTTGAGTCAATGCATATAATGCAAATATATGGTCCTTTGTATTAAGCCTAATGCACATAATGCAAATATATAGTCCTTTGTTGAGTCAATACGTATAATGCAGATATATGGTCCTTTGTTGAGTCAATGCATATAATGCAAATATGTAGTCCTTTGTTGAGTCAATGCTTATAATGCAAATATATTGTCCTGTATTTTAGGCCATGACATATAATGCAAATATATGGTCCTTTGTTTTAGGCCAATGCGTATAATGCAAATATATAGTCCTTTGTTTAGTATCCTGTCCTAAATCTGAAGTGGATTTAGTATACTCGGTAAAGGTAGAGTTTTTTCTTCTTCTTTTTGTAATGCTTTAATACATGTATAAATCTCTTCAGTATTGAGCGAGTTAAGAATTTTGTCATCATTGTTTATGTCCACTAACAAAAGTTTCTTCATCGTGTTCAGTATATTCGCTAAGATTTTACAAATATTCATACAGCATGTCCAATTCGATGTTTGTATCGTCTTATTTGTGCTTCAAACTGTTGATAATTTTCCAAAAGTCCTGTGGGTTCTTTGCTTGTAAAGTTTCTAAGGTTTTCTTGAGTGATGTGGTTATATTTATTAATGTAGTGAATGATAATCCGGAAATAAGTCATACTTCTGATTATCCAAATCATTATTGTGTCCTGAGTCACGATTCAACACTACTAATATGGATGACTGATATGTATTTCCATCAAATAGTGGTCATTTCCTGTAATCTACACCTTGTTGTTTTAATCCCCGTTAATCCCATTATTTACAAGGATTTATAATCTCTTGTTTTCTGAATTGTTCAAAGATCAAAGGTCAGCCTAGACTGGTAAATAAGATCAGGCCCACCCCCACACCCCAATGTTATTTCAACCCCGTTGATCACACCAGAGGGAGCTTACACACTTGGAAATCTTCTGTCGATGTGTCCCTTGAGCGATGATTCAATTACGGTAAAATTGTATCAGCTACGTATAGAATCCAAGAAGTCGTCAATGTCATTATTCAGAATCTACTCGAAGATACAATCGCCATATTTTATATGGATGTAGTACTTAAACACGGCAAGAGTAATTCAAATTCTTCTCTTGGAGAACAGTCTCATAATTCGTCTGGCATTCAGTAGTTCTAATTCATAATTGATCAATTAAATGTCTCATTTTGTCAAGTACACTTCATCTAACTATAACAGAAAATTGAATAATGAAGAATTACTCTTACAGCAGCACATCACTTTCCGACATAAGTAACCGAATTAGCAATTAATAAAGATATTTAATTTCTAATGTTGGCATTATTAAGATAAAAATTGATACAAATTAAGTTTCTTTGAAAATCTAAATTTACACAGCGCATCTATTGTTAAAAAATAATTAACATTTGATTTATTCAATATTTTAAAAAAATATTCTTCATTAACCACTTCTTACACGCCTCCTGTCTGGACTTTGTTGTAGGATTGTTAGAAATATGAGCAAGCACTGTTATTAAGTTTATGTGTATACTGGCTGTAAGTGAAGGAAAATATTTCGTTGTTTTTATTGTTTGTATGAAAGGTTTAACTAAAGTAATTCTCTTTTGGCGCACGCATATGCATGAACATCGAGCGTCTATATAAAGGGTAAAATTATTCCCTATGTAAATAATCAACATGAATTTGCCTTTTTACGAGCCCCAACCTTTGGTTTACAGCCATATTCAATATTATTAGCAGAAAGAATTCATTCAAAATTAAAGGTTATATTATGTAAGTAAACAAAAACTATAAGAAAAGAGCTTGCTTATCTCAACGTAAGTTTCACATCCGATGCTCATCGTTCAGACAGAATAGCATGCAAACATTTGACCAAAACAATTGCCGTGCTTGTTTTTGCCATGTTTGGACCATAATTTGCTTTCTATTTATCAAACCAAGTAGATATCCCCTTTCCTGCACATACCAACTTGCTTGTCGTCCAACGATCTTGTTGTGACTAAAATTACAGTCAATGCCACGTGGCTATGTTGATTGTGACTTCTCGTGCCAACACAAATCAGCAAGTTTCCGGTTGAGAGGAGAGTAAAGGGAGGTCACTAAGTACAAAATATAAGCAATTTTCACTTTAGGTATCATAGAGAGACCATGGGCAGCCATCAATAGTCCATGGTCAGACCACTGACTTTGACTGTGACTTCCTTGGTTAATCCATGATTATGACTATGAATGTCTATAGTGAAACCACGAATGTTAAATAGCATCATGTACAATCACAGATTTTCATTGTTTGCGAGACCATAGGCATCTATGATCAAATCAGCCATCAATTATCCATGATTCACATCTATGGAACGAAAAAAAAGACCACTGAAGACCATGGTTGTCCAAGGGCATGGTCTGTATTCATGGTGAGACCATTAGGTATGCATTATCAGACCACAGATTGTCCTTCGTGAGACCATTGCTGTAGTCTGATTTGACTGCATTGTGAGACGCCATATCACACACTAGCTACTTCTTGCTAAGTAATTGTGAGATCTTTGGAAGAGAAGCAAGAAGAGACAATGAATTTAAAAGCTAGAATAAATGTACTAACATTTGCAACCGAATTTTAGCAATACTCTTCCTACAATGAAATGTATCACGATAAACAGGAATATGAGTAGAGAGAGGCTTTTGTCCAACATACAAAGCCACATCTCTGGACGCACAGTCGTATACAGTGGAACAAATTACCTAAGGGCTATTGAAATTACCTAAGGGCTATTGGTAATGCGAATATGCTTCATTGGGTGGTTGGGTGTGGTATAGCCAGATATTACGTATAGCATGTAGTAAGTGTAAAATTATAAATTATTTACTTCAAAAACTGTCATTTAAATGTGCAGGTACAATGTGTTTTGCGGAAAAGGTATTTACAAGAGCTAAAACAGGCAATTTGATATTGCAGTTTAAGCGCAATAGATCACGACATGGAGATAAAATCGAGCTATTGCGTTGTAATTATCCTGTTACATGGAGACTAAGCAAGATTCAACGAGCATTACATTTTGCATATACTTTGGGACTTGCGTACACTGCGTGTGGCAAATATAACGATGACATGTAATGGGGGGTGCCATATTGGTCTTTTTCCAGTCGACCCAGTCCCATGACTGACAGTCATATTGCACGCATGCCTGTAACTCGATCGTTATCAAACTTGCCATATAGAACGTACAGTTGTGGTCGGTCCAGTTAATATCAAAGTCAATTCCTAAACATTACTGAAATACATACTAAGAAATGACTTATTTGCCTGTTTACATTTCACTTCTTTTCCTCTCTTCTTTTACGGCGTGTAGTTCTGTAAATATTAATCCGCCAAAATTTATACCTTCGGGTATTATCAGTCCTTCGTTTTTAATACCCGCATAAAGATAATGAAAAATACTTGACATTAGCTAATTATGCCAAATAAAATCTTATATGTATGCATAAATGGGACATATATTCATTTTGCTTGTAAGTATGAAAACTATTGTAACTGTAGTATGTGTTTCCGCTAGTGTGTGAGAAGGCACTTCCCGCAAGGCAAGCGTGTGGTTCAAATTAAGAAAAAGACAAATTTTAAGATAATTACGAACTGACCAGGTAAGATATATGAGCAGTTGTATACTTTAGAAGAAGGTACTTCGTTCAGTTCTATTGGAAGTTACGACTGTCACTCATCGTGAATGTTAAAGTAAATATAGCGCAACATGCTTAATGACGGTGAAAATGACATGTAGACATGTATATATCGACGTGCTTTCCTACAGTGGATTCTACGGTGTGCCGAATAGGCCACGTGTAAGGAAAGAGTTGACACTTATTTGTACAATTAGTTTTATGCATATTTTTGGTGATTTTGTGATATTTTTGTTGGTATATGTGATAAATAGTTATTAATATTGTTTTGTGTGTGGCATTTGGCCACTGGGTAAATTAACTGCTATCGTCTCCTACAGTGTAGTCATTTGCAAAGACATGGGGTGCTTTCGAAAGCAGGATATAAGGATGCGATTTAATGTAGCTGGTGGTTTACATGGGCCACCAATTCAAATATTGACCTATTAATATGGCAAAGGTAATGTGCAACGTGTGATACAGAAACTTGAATGATATTTATCTTCATATGTCACTTTACGGTAATTACCTGAAATGCCATGTGACCAACAATGTTTTTTTTTAAATCCAGGATGGTTGGGCTTGATAATTGTAGTCTCCTGCATATATTAAGTACCTTCAACAACACATATGTTGTCATAATGTGGTCATTTTAGTGCAAAGAATCTATGGTAACAGCAGAAATTAACATATCATGGATAGATCACCACTGTACTCTCAACCTTGTTGGAGACTGAAATGGAACCGATGAGCACAAAGATGTCAAGTCGGTGTTTTACTGCTATACCATTCAGATTTGACAATATTTTCATACACAATTAATATCCTGTCATTTACAATTTAATTTGGTGACGTACCAGAGAGTTACATTGGACACAACGGTCAGTATTATTACTATCTCAAAATTTCTCTTTTAATGCTTAGTATCTGCATATATGATAAGATGGCAATTGCAACAGTTTCCAAATTATGAACTGGGCTATGTCCAAGAGAAGGGGTGAGATACAGATACACTGCAAGGGCAAATTTTACTCAGTTTAACCTGGTATTATCAGGGTCACTAACTGTATACATAGCTTGAACGTGGTCATCAAAATTATTCACATATTGTGGTTTAAGGTGCAAGTCTCACAGGGTTGGATTGAAGTCAGTGCACAATGTTTGTTGCACATTGTAATGTGTGCATTCTTTGTAATTGATGATGACTCATTAACAACAATACTGAAGCTTCCTGTTCCTTACATCGTTTCATGTATTACCTACACAATAGTAAATATGTTACACATCCTCACAATTCAAGCCCCTTTCATTTTCACTAAGTGTTTTAGTGTGAGTTAATGTCCTGTAACATCACATTCATCAAATATATTCAGTGTATTTTGGGGATGGGTTTCCACATACTCTCTTTCAAGAAAGAAAGATAAAGGGAAAATATTAGACCACACTCCTTCATTTTGTACATTTTGCCTTGAACCCATTGCAAGGATACAAATAAAGTGGTTAGAGATTTAAACTAAAGACTTATTAATTAGTAAAGTATAGGAAAACTAAATTACTAATTATGGTCTAGACGATTAGCCTGATAGATAGATGTATAGCATGTACAGAAAGATATATGAGCAGAGAATATGAAAATATTCCAGACTGTTCATTTTGGGGATCATCATAATATTTTGGGACTGAAAATTGTTTAATTATTATTATTACCAAACTACATGTACAATTGCTCATTGTCTTCATCATAAAATGCCGCATATGGCCAGTACAGGCCTCCCTACCTTTTTTTAGAAACTAATGCCTGTTCAGGATTGACAAAAAATGCATTTATTTGCAAACAGTATGTGCAGAAAAACAGTAATGTTTAATTTCTCTAAATTTTTTACAAAATCCACTTCTCCTTGCCACTAAATGGAATATTTATCAGTGTCAGTATCATTTCTTTTTCACTGCATACAGACTCGATATTGCTATACACTGCATACAGACTCCATATTACTGTACACTGTATCAAAGTCTGTGGACAAAAAGGTAAGGAATTGTTTTTATTATAAGTTATTATTTCACACACTCACTGCTAAATGTTAGGCGATACTTAATTGAAGGAAATGGGACATCACAATTACCATACATTTTAGCCATTTGTTCACAATGAGAGTACTATCCCCACCCTCCTGTATTAAATTGTACATTACCAAAAGCCCTTAATAATAATTCAAGTTATAAAACCAACAAACATTTCCTGGGTTTGCTTCAGATTAAAGGTAAAGTTTTAACTGCCTCGTACTGATTACACAAAACAATCGCTTTTACTGAAGGGACTAATGATATGCCTGTATACATTTTCTAGTCTTGCACTTAATGCAAATGGTGTCATGTCCCCCTTCCACTCACTCTGCAAAACGTCTGTTCAAGTTATCTCGTGTCCAAGTATTATTACATTCAAAATAGCTCACTCAAGATTGGAGTCTAAGCTAAATATTAACTAATCAGAAAGCAGATGACACGTATCACATAATCTATTACTTATGTTTCAAGTGGGTTGAAAGTTATATTATTGTACATGTTTCATGGGTTGGTCCATGTTTTGAACATGTTTCATCGATGGAATTTTCCATGTTTTCCATGTATTATTGTCATCTGTGATTGTACATATTTCATGAGTGGAGTGGTCAACGTTCAGCTATGTTTCATGGTTGCAACACAGTGTTTACCCAGGGTTGTTCATGTTTCGTAGATAGATTATTCCATGTTTAATTGTAGTCTGTGATTTTCCATGTTTAAGTACCATGATTGTTCATGGACAACATGGTATCCTAGCTTGTATGTGGTTGGTCATGTTCATGACCACTGGCAAACATGGACAAAACACGGAAAAATATGGTCACCATGATAAGATCAGGGATATTCAAGGTAGTCCATAGTCAGCCTTGATCTAATCACTGATATTCAAGGTAGTCTATGGTCAGCCTTGATCTAATCACGGATATTCAAGGTAGTCTATGGTCAGTCTTGATCTAATTACGGATATTCAAGGTAGTCCATGGTCAGCCTTGATCTAATCACGGATATTCAAGGTAGTCAATGGTCAGTCTTGATCTAATCACGGATATTCAAGGTATTCCGTGGTCAGTCTTGATCTAGTCACGGATATTCAAGGTAGTCCATGGTCAGCCTTGATCTAGTCATGAAACAGGGAAAACACGAGACTCAGAGTATGGCGCGTAATTGAGCGTTGTCTCAGTCACGCTTATAAATATAAATACATGTAATATGATATTTACCGCTATTTTAAATAAATAGTGAATTATATCAATTAAGAAAAGTTAATATTTTGTTTCATTTTAAGAATCTAAATTCGATAAGAAAGTCTTTAAGTCAAATCAAAAGTTTGCTTTCATTTCCAGCGCTGATGCTTTAAAAACATTTTATAGAAATATAAGCCACGTGACTATGCCCTACTGGTATGTTTTGATAGTACGCTTGATTGTAAACAGAGTTTAGACGTACTAAAAGTATGTATTTTATTAGAGGGCAAAATGGCCATAAATTTTGTTGCTACTTTTCTTGAGAAACCGATCAACCATTGGAAGCTTGGAGCTGGAATTTTCTTGCCACTTTGGGTAAATTTTACATGTATTTACATTTAAATTTTAGAAGATATTACATCAAACCTTGTTTAGACTGGAAAGCTCAGTCTGATATAACCGACACAATATGTACGCTTTTGTTTTAGAAATAATGTTCTCCTTAAACAAAAAGATTATATTGTTTTCAAGTTGGAGGAAAATTGATCAATCTTTGGTTTATCTGTGGTTATAAGGTATGGTCCTATGTCAATCATGCGTTGTCCACCAGTCATTTGTTAACGTTTGCTGTTTGCATCTACTCAAAACTCCCATCACCATTTTGAAAATATTTGAAACAAATCATTCTGGCATGAAATGCCTTTCAGTTTTGTACAAAAAATGGCAATCAGCCATAAAACTCACCTGCCGTTACTCACTAAACAGAATTTGACCAAATTTATCAGAAACCATCCTGGCATGAAGGCCTTTGAAAGATTTCCAAATGATGATGATCTGCAATACAATATAGCCGGTGTTACTAAAAATAGAAAGATGTTTAAAAGACTCCTCTCTAAAACTATCTGTTCAAAAATTTGACCAAGTTTAATAATAGTATCCTTACCAGAAGGACTTTTAAAAATTTTTTAATAATACTATCCCACATCAAATACAGCCACCGTTGCTAAAATACAAGCAAAAAGACAAACACACAAACTTGGAAATGACTGCTTCACAAGAGCCTCAACACAATGTGACCACATTTGACAGAAAGCATTTAGGTATGAAAAAGTTTCCAATTAATGCAATATAGCTGCCGTTACTAAACACGATTTCTTTTTAAAAACCACTCAGCAAAATTTGACCAAATTTACAGAAAGCATTCTGGTATGAAAAAGTTTCAAATAAATGCAATATAGCTGCCGTTACTAAACACGAAAAAATTCACAGATTTTTAAAAAAAAAAACATTCAACGAAATTTGACCAATTTGACAGAAAGCATCCTGGCATGAAAGACTTTCAACTTTGTATAAATAATCCCATCGGCCCAATCCACCTCCAAATATGGTTGTCGTTATTAAAATGGAAACACTTTGAAACGACTTCTTCTAACAAACTGCCCATTAGAATTTGAACAAATCTATCAGGAAGAATTTGGGCATGCATAAAGTCCTTTCAAAGTTGTGCAAATAATGACAATCTGCCATCTCATATGACTTCCATTGCTAACATTGGAAAAGATTTTAATGACATTTGTTTAAATATCCTTCCAATAGAATATGATCAAATTTGTGAGAATGCACACTGAACAAAACTGTCCTTCAATAGTTTAAAAACGATACTGCTCAACCATTAAATATGGGTACCATTCCTAAAGTCTAATAACCTTTAAATGGCCTCCTTTCAAAAACTTTTCAAGCAAATTTGACCAAATGTGAATGAAAGAATCATGGCTTGGAGGCCTTTTAAATTGGCACAAATTATCTTGATCCGTCAAACAGTGTGGCAATTGTTTTTAAAAATAAAAAAGCCCTTAAAAACGACGTCCTCACAAAATATGCTAAACAGAATCTAATGAAATTGTACAGAAAGCATCCTTGTATTAAAGACCGTTTCATTTTGTACAAATGATGCATATCTGCGGTCCATTATGGCTGTTATTACTAAACATAGAATCTATTAAACCACTTTCCCGAAACCGCTAAAATGATTTTGATCAAATTTGACAGAAAGCACCCAGGTTTGAAAGCCTTTTAATTTTATAAAAATTATGTTGATCTTCAACTGAATATTGCCAAAGATAACAAAAGTAGATAAACCTACACACAAATGTCTTGTCATAATCAGTTCACATAATTTTAAGAAACTCTGACATACAGCACCCTACTAACAAAGATTTCTTTACCAACTGCTCTTGCATTTGTTGTTTTAAGTGGATATCAGCCAGGTGATATATCTCAGGTCCACGAACGATGATGTTGATGATGATGAGGTTAATGGTGATGACGATGACGATGATGATTGATGGATGATGGATGATAATGATGAATGATGATGATGATAATGGATGGATGGATATATGGATGGATGGACGGACAGACGGACGGACGAACGATGATGTTGATGATGATGAGGTTAATGGTGATGACGATGATGATGATGATTGATGGATGATAATAATCAATGATGATGAGGATGAGGATGATGATGATGATGGATAATGGATGGAGAGATGGATGGATGGATTGATGGATGGAATGACGCACAGACGGACGGATGATAATCATGAGGATAATAATGATAATAATGATGGCGATGATGTTAATGATGAATGATGATGATAATGATGATAATGGATGGATGGATGGATTTAATGACGGACGGACGATGATGATGATAATGATGATCATCATTAGGATGATGATTTCGACAATGATGATGATGATTGATGGATGACGGATGATAATGATGAATGATGAATGATGATGATGATGAAAATGGATGGATGGACGGACAGACGGACGGACGAAAGAACGAACAAAAGAACGACGACGACGATGATGATGATGTTCATGATGATAATGGTGATGACGATGATGATTGATGGATGATAATGATGAAAGATGATGATGATAATGGATGGATGGGTGGATGGAATGACGCACGGACGGATGATGATGATGACGACGATGATGATAATGATAATTGAAGGATGATAGATGATAGTGATTAATGATGATGATGATGATAATGGATAGATGGATGGATGGAATGACGGACGGACGGTCGGACGGACGGACAATGATGATGATGATGATAATGTCGATGATTTAGACAATGACGACGACGACGACGATGATGATGATGATGAAAATGATGATCGTGATTATCATGATTTTGACAATGATGATGACTGATGGATGATAATGGATGATGGATGATAATGATGAATGATGAAGATGATGATGATAATGATGATGATGATGATGACGACGACGATGATGCTGATTTTTACAATGATAATGATGATTGATGGATTACGGATGATAATGATCAATGATGAATGATGATGATGATGATATTGAGGATGATAATGGATGGATGGATGAATGGACGGACAGACAAAAGAACGAACGAACGAACGACGTTGATGATGATGATGATGACGATCATTGTGATGATAATGATGACGATGATGATGATAGATGTATGATGGATGATAATGATGAATGATGATGATGATAATGGATTGATGGATGGATGGATGGAATGACGGACGGACGGACGATGATGATCATGATGATGATGTTGATGATTTAGACAATGATCATGATGATTGATTGATGATGGATGATAACGATAAATGATGAAGATAATGTATGGATGGATGGATGGACAGACGGACGGACGGACGAACGAACGAATGATGACGATGATGATAATGGTGATGAAGATGATGATGATTGATGGATGATGGATGATAATGATGAATGATGAAGATGATGATAATGGATGGATGGATGGATGGTGGATGGACGGAAGGACTGACGGACGGACGGATGGACGGACGACGATGATGATGATGATGATAATAATAATGATGATGATCATGATGATGATTAATATTTAGACTACGCTAATGATCGATGGATGATGGATGGATGATGGATGATAATGATGAATGATCATGATGATGATAAAAATACGTGTTCATTAATCACTTCTTAAGGTATCTCTCCAAGTCAACAAATGTGACTGAGACAACTGATTTTTCATCTAAGGTGTAGATTACATGCTTCCTTAAATAATTCATGCAGTAAGAGTTCATTTAAATGACTGACGCTTTACTGTCTGACCAACGTTGGCATTAGTATACGATAAGTCTGCCTACTCAGGTCTCTATTATTTTCAACAGCTCCATCAAGATATTGATGAAATATACCAAGATATCAAGTTTGATCAAAATTTATACATATTTCTTCAAGCAATTGCGTTCACAAGCCATTACAGAGCAAACACCCGAGTCATGATTACTCACGACGAACCAAAGCTCATACAGTGCTGATTATTAAACATATCTGACACGTTGTTGAGACAAGCCCCGAAAATGAATATTTGTCAGGATCCTATAGTATTTATTCAAGTTTTAGGGTTCATATGCTATCTGTAGAACAAATTTCATATAGACACTGACTTTTTATCTTGACCTTTGGAACGCTAAATCGTGCACAATTGATCAGAAAAAAGTAATCGAAATTGCCCTGGAATAATCGGAAGTGAGTGGGACAGGACGAGAAAGAACGAGAAAGGAGAATTGAATGGAATGTAACTCCATTATTGATGTCAACGTTGAATAAGAAAAAGAGACGAAAGAAATAAGAACAATTATAAGGGCACACACATTAGGCAAAAAGCACTATTTAATTTTGCAAAACAAAACTCCGTAGCTTTATAGCTATGACATTTGTCTATTAAGCTCAAATTACACATATTGCCTTTTTTAACTGATTCGAATCGAGAACAACAATTTGGTCTGCACATGCATTAGTACGCGTGCTAGCCTTCTCTTGACTTTTCTGCTCATATTAAAGACTGGGGGAGGGGAAGCTGCGATTGTAACTCATATTGTGTGGAGAAAATCCAGCACGCCGTCAACAAAATTACACAGAATATATACTCTAGCCTTAGGCGTATGCTTCTACCCCACCGGTATTTGCACTTAAAAATTATAACTTACATTTTGTTTTAGTCTGCAAAAATTCACTGAAACATTCACCCACCCACCCCCACTGAACACTACATTAGCTAGCAAAAAGCATAGCTTTGAGAAGAAATAAAACATCAAGCCACCTCTCCCATCCTCCAAAGCATATTATCTGCCATATACACAAAATTTATTTGACAAGGGCAGTCTTTCAGTATCAATGTTAAAATAAAATAGGACGATTGCTATATTCAATATTACTTACTTAAATGCTGACAATAAAATTTTACTCAGAATGCAAATCTGCGTGTCAGTCTGAATCTAAACGGGAATTATTTTTGAGTGGAATTTTATTCCTCGCTGCTTGCAGCAGGTGCATCTTGATTTGGTCTAGTCTTTCCATGCGTCTCCAGTCAGTTCTCAGAAGCTTGTATGCATAATTGCAAAACAAAATCTACTTGACGTAAACAAATGAATTCAACAGGCATGTGCAATACGCACAGTGTATTAACCATCGTTCACATGTGCAAGTATAGTTGTTCCCTAATTACACCTCAATTAGCAGTTTGACATCCAGGTGTTACAGCTGAAGTTAGGCCTCTATTCCACTGTGTATGGATATTTTAATCTGAAAGAGATTGAAGACAGGCTGGTTTATCACCTACGCCGAGGCTTTAAAAGATGGCGTAAAATGCACAAGGAGATCCATTAATTGACCTCAGTGTGGGTCTGTAATACTGAGTGAAATTAGCATCCGTTAAGTTAGGTACAAGAATTGACTTAATTACACCAAGTATATGGCTATAAACTACACTCATCATCACTCTTAACTAGCACAAGTGTAACATGGTCAATGTACTTATGTGTACTGTATTTATTTATATGTAGATGGTCAGGTTTAATTTTCACCACATTTGATTGATTTTTTTTCTGTAGGTTTTCTGTTCACCTGGCCGAAAGTCAAGCGAGATTATGCTATGGTCCTTTGTACGTCGTCCTTTACCTGTCCGTCAACATCTGTATGTGAACACTCTTGATGCTTCATTGTTGAACAGCCTTTGATTATACTTGGTATGTAAGCGTATATCATCAAGATCTCGGATGGATTCGTTTGTGCGTGATATTACTGAGGTGATCTTGTATCTGATACATTGAGCTTGTTACCATTCTAGAAGCCATATTTCTGATCAGATTCTCAGACATGGTATGTAAGCTTATATCATTAAGTTCTTGGATTGATTCGATTGTGAGCGACGTCCATTCATCTAAATAATGAGGTGATCTTACAACTGATTGGCTGAGAAAGTTACTACTCCATAGGTCATATTTATGATAAGATATTTTGATGAGACTTGCTTTGTAAGCTTATATCATGAAGACCTCGAATGAATTTAATTGTGAGCGGTACTTATGCTTGTAAATGAGAGGACATACATCTAATCACATTTTTATCAGGCTTGCTATGTAAAAGCTTATATCATCAGGTTCGCAAATGATTTTGACTGCGAGTGACATCCGTGCGTATAAATGGGGTGATCTTGCATCTGATTGGCTAATCGATGCAGACATGGACTCGACAGTGACGAGTGAAGAGATGAGAAGTAAAATGTACATAAAATATGCATCAGTGACAGAAGATAGGCCATATAGAAAGTTTGGTGGTCAGCTTTTTAATTGAACTGGCAATATCTTAAGTATTTAAGAATAGGAAACAGAATTAGTGTTTCTTGTTTATTTTATTTATTTTTATTAAACTTATATTGTGTTACAAATTGATGGATCCTAAGGTAGTCAATCTTATAGTTATTGATGGCAAATATAGTTCAAAGGTTAGGAAAAGTTTAAAGGTTAGATTAAGCTTTTATATTTCAAAGGTTTACACATACTGCATTCCTAAATCAATGGCTGGTTGAGTTGTTGAAAGTTAGTAACTTAGTTCGTAGTTTCTCAATAAAGTTGTTACAACTAAATTGCTGTCAAATAGTGCAACAATAAATAAAGGTGTCAACTTATTGGAACTTGTAAATAGGTGCATTAATGGTTAGTGGGGTCGAGAGGATGGAATTTGAAAGGAGTAAGAGACAGGAAGAGCAAGCAGTTCGTGTAAAATACAGGGAATGTTTTTAACAAGACAAGTTGATGACTTTTCATCCACGATGTCAACAGATAATTTTTGTTACATGATAAAACCATAATGTGAATTAATATTTTCTTTCACTACCAAACATATCATAAAAGCATCTCAACACAAAATCTTTAGTTGACTCAAACATGCATATAAGAGCAATGAAATGTCAAATACAGAAAGTAAAAAACAAAAACAAACATAAATTTGGATTAAATAATGATAGTTTTTAGCTAATTACATTATGCATACCATAATTTTTCAATTTATGCAGTTATTATATATCATGTAAGCGATGATGTTTAATCTGCGCATATACCTTATTCAAAAATTTTATAAGATAATTTATGTCCATTTCAGATCATGTAGAAGAAGATATCTACGTTTGAAGCAGAAATCGAATAACTGATCGACGATGTAAAACCACTGGTGCCAACAAACGATGAACAAGCTTACAATGAGACAGTGGAATACATAAATAAATGTTTGAGAGACAACATATGTATCTGTTTTTAAATGTTGTACTTTTCTGTTATTGATATCATTTCAATTTGGAGATATGTGCTTCGATATGAGGCTAATATAACTATTTTCGTGTTGTTTATAATGATCAGTAGCTTTTTTTAAAAACTGGAAAAATGTGTAATCATATGAAACTTAAGCCAATCTGAATTTGCCTTCATTTCTACAAATGTATTAATTTGCAGTGTTCTTCCACTGGAAGAAAGATGCAAATTAGTGTGGCTCTATTCTAACTAGGTAACACGCTTGTAAGAACGACATTCCTATAAATACACTAATTATGTATCTTTCTTCCGCTGGAAGAAATATACTAATTAATATGACTCAAGTTTACCTGGATCTACTCAGGTAAAACGCTTGAAAAACCGTCATGCATATAAATACGCTTATTTTCTTTTTTTTTTTTTTCTTCCAGTGGAAAAAAAATGCAAATTAGTGTTACTACCTGGGTAACCTATATACAACAATATATTATATCAATGTGGTGCAGTGTACAGAATAAAGAATTCTTTGTTGCTTTTGTCATGAGTGGAGTTTTGGAGATAAGCCATATCTCTATTCCGTCCAAACTTGAAACAACATTATATTTCAGATCTTGCCATTGTTGCCTTAAAGTAAAATTGTCAATATATTCAAATATTATAATAAATTTTTTTTTAAATTAATTGCTGTTAAAGAAGATTATTTCAGATATTTATGTTATAACCCATAAAGTCCAGTTGCTTACACAAATATCAATCAATTATGAAAACGTATTAAACTGGACAAAAAGAAGATGAAATACGCTGAAATGAAAGAACGGTTAATTAAACAATCTACCAAACCTTTAAACAAGCAAGCAAACAAAATGATTTCCGTTTAAAAGGGTCTATGTTAGTGATGTGAATGGCAGGTGGTCATCATATATCTATGAGATGCAATTATATGAAAATGAAAAGGGAGGAAATAAATACTTTTTGATAGTGACAGATGAATTCTCAAAATACGCTTTGGCGAATAAAGATAAAACTAAAAAGGAAGATAATATACTTAACGCAATTACAAATCGTTTTAAAGAGCAAAACACGAAAAAAGAAGAAAAAAAAAAGTTTGATGACTTGAAAGAATTGTACAAACGAGAGTTTAATGAATTATTGGAGAAAAAAATATCAAATACTTTCCATTTATTCTGATCAAAATGCAACTATAATTAAAA
This sequence comes from Margaritifera margaritifera, assembly GCA_029931535.1. Taxonomy (NCBI): domain Eukaryota; kingdom Metazoa; phylum Mollusca; class Bivalvia; order Unionida; family Margaritiferidae; genus Margaritifera; species Margaritifera margaritifera. Next base: position 717,550 of record JAQPZY010001124.1, read on the forward strand.
GGTTGTATAGAACTCTGAAGATAATAATTTCGAAACATTGTAATCAAAACGAAACAATAAAAATGGACAGATGTATTACCTAACCATATCGATGCATATAATAATAGTCATCATAGATCAATAGATATGAATCCAATTATATCCATAGACCAAACAAACAGGCCAAGAGCATGGATTAACTTATTTCGTTATCTGACAACAGATACATAAGGAACGCCAAAGTATACTGTAGGTCAGGACTTCAAAATATATATTTGAAAAAGGCTATCTATTTAATTTTACTGAAGATATTTTACAAATCAGAGAAGTGATTTTACGCGAATCTGTCGTATTTAAGCTGGAAGACTTAAAGGGAAAGTACATTAAGGGAATGTGTTACTAGGAAGAGTTATCTTTACGACAAACAAAATGGCGTGTTTAAATTAGAAACAATTTTGAAAGCAAAAAATGGAAACAAATATGTGTTCGTAAAATTGAAAAATATGACGATTCTTTGAATAGCTGGGAGCCAAAGGAATATATTATGTCACTAAAATAATTGCGTGCAATATTCATATGTAAAAAAAAAGGATTGGTGGCATAAATGGAAAGATGTTACAACAGTGGTGAGAAAAGTCTGTTGAACAAATGGAACGTCGAAACACGCTCATCAAATTTTGTAATGAAGGTGATAATTTCATGAAAATCGAACTGGTATCATAAAGGCGAAAGTAACAAAACTAGAGAATAGTAAAAAGAATTACTTGCAAATATGGATAAACTGCAAAAAGGTGCTCAATGTTCAATCATAAAAGAAGTAAATTTCACACTGATTTCTTTATTTTAAAAAAAATAATATTATAATAAATGGTTAAAAATGTATTTAACACAAAAGCCCAAAATCTGAAAGAAAAAGAATGGAAGTCTAACTTAGTTCCAACAAGAAGAACAATAAACTGAATTACTAAACAAACTAAAACTAAATTTATCCCCAGAAAGCTCTAGGACTCTTTTAATAGAACTTAACGAATAATCATATCAGCAAGGACGGAATTAACCAGAATGTCCTTTCATTTTTCGAAGAAGCTGAACCATACTTTAAAAAATAAATAGGTACAGAAATTAATCAGTTTGGTTCAGCAAAATTTCAACATTATTACACTCATAAAGGAAACAGGTGAAAGAGCAAGACTAGTAGACTCGTATTACATAATAACACAATTAAACATAATAAACATAGCAAAAAAATAAAACGGTAATTGAAAGGACGTTTAATAAGCTAAGCACCACATTTTTCAACAAATAAGTAGATATACAAAATGGAAATTCAATATGACAAATTATTTAACATTGCATGTATATTGATATCGGTCATGAGACAATAACCCACCAAATAATCATCCGTATAAACTATCTAAATATATCCTTTACAGATATAAACATTGTTTCAAAGATGCCCGATAAAAATGCAAGATATAAAATAATTTGAAAGTAAATTGAACATATTTCTTACTGTACACGAAACCGTCGACAAATATATAAGACCATTTAGAGAGAGAGAGAGAGAGAGAGAAGTGTGAGAGAGAGAGAGAAAGAGTGTGAGAGAGAGAGAGAGAAGTGTGAGAGAGAGAGAGTTAGAGAGAGAAAGAGAGAGAGAGAGATATAGAGAGATAGAGAGAGATAGAGAGAGAAAGAGACAGAGAGATAAAGAGAGATATAGAGAGATAGAGCAAGAGAGATAGAGAGAGAGATAGAGAGAGAGCGCGAGATAGAGAGAGATAGAGATAGAGAGAGAGATAAAGAGAGATAGAGATAAAGAGAGAGATAGAGAGATATAGAGAGATAGAGCAAGATAGATAGAGAGAGATACATAGAGAGAGATAGAGAGAGAGCGTGAGAGAGAGATAGAGAGCGAGAGATAGAGAGAGAGATAGATATAGAGAGATAGAGAGAGTGTGAGATAGAGAGAGATAGAGAGAGATAGAGATAGAGATAGAGAGAGAGATAGAGAGATATAGAGAGAGAAATATATAGAGAGAGAGTGAGAGAGAGAGAGAGAGAGAGAGAGAGTGAGAGTGAGAGAGATAAACAGTTACATAGATATGTAATCGTATTTCATGGAGAAAATTATCATTATTGTAAAAAAAAGGATTTGTTAAGATTATGGTCATCTCAAATTAACAAAAGCACACAAGAAATGCTTTTGTAAGCAGTGCCTAAATCCTGTTTATTTTTTAATTATAATTGCAAGATCACAAACGATTATGCAATCAAATAGATAACACAAAAAATAACATAATGCCAAAGAAAGGTCATATCATTAAATTTAGAAACTCCATTCATCAACTAAAATTTCCTTTTTCTATATTGTGATTTCGAAAGCATCATGGAGTCAATAAGAAATTGCACTCAAAACCCAAATACATCATGACCAAACACAATTATCATAACACATACCATCATGATTTTGTCGTAACATTATATCAATTCACAAAGACTATGAGAGGAGCGAACTGCATGAACTGTTGCAGAAACTGTTTAGAGAGAGAGAGAGAGAGATAGATAGAGAGAGAACGAAAAATTTGGCACCACTTATGTGATACAAAAGGAGATTGACGGCACAGTTTAAATTAATTAAAAAGTAAGAGTGTATAAGCACTTGGCTGGTAAATACAGATGTTCTGCACATTATGTATGTAATTTAAATTACAAATATCGACAACATATATATATATATATATATATATATATATATATATATATATATATATATATCACATTTATTCATATCTTGTATGGTTACGATTCTCATCTGATGATCAAGACCTTAGCAAAACAAATATCCAGATGAATAAGGAACAATAATACCATATAATGAACAAAAAATGCATTTCGTTTAATGAAGGTTTTATAGTTGAGAAATTGTAAAAGGACGACGACAAAGAAGTCGTCATAAAGAGGACTGTTAGATTTTAGATAGTGCGTGGTTTCTGTGTCAATCACCTGAATAAATTTGCTAAAATTATAAACGCTGATAAACTCATACAAACCACAAAACATTTTTGAAGGAATGGAACAAAAATATTTTAGAAAATATCTTTATCTATACCAATACATGGATGACTTTGAAAGGTTGTAGTCAAGCCACAGGTACAAGAGATGAAGATTACCAGTATGGGATAGATGTCATAAAACATTTTAAATTTAATTCGCTTTGTGACGTACATGAATACTACATCAAGAAAGATATTTTTCAAGAATTCAGAAATATATGCATGAATAATTACAAATTAGATCCAGCACAGTACTTTTGTGCAGTCCATGATGCTAGTTTAAAAATAAGTAAATCAGAATTATAATTACTTACAGATTAAGATATGTTCCTGATGATTAAATCAGGAATTAGAGGAGAAATCAGCATGATACAAATATATACGGTAAAACAATTCATAAGCACTATATCGACCATGAACCTAAAATAAAGGATGATGGAAAGTACGATACATTAAGGTCAAGGTCATGCATTATATACATAAAACCAGACAATTTATATATTTGGTACGTGTGTCAATTTAATAACCCTAAGACAAATGTTATGGGGAAACCAAGCAACAAATAAAAACCATCGCAGATAATTAATCAAATGTCTTGGAACAAAGTTTTAGCGGCATTTTAGAAGGAGATTTAGAAGTACCAACTCATTTGCACAACTATTTTAAAGATTGTTCTTTAGTACCAGTAAAACTAATTCCTAAAGAGTCTGATTTATCACAATTACAAAATATATCGATAGAAGATAAAAATGGTCTAAACCCTTCGGTACGTAAATAATTGTGCGCGTTAGAAAGCAAAGACATATACCTTATCCATTATTGTAACTTAAAGTTATATGTTCAGTTTGGATTAGAACAAAACAAACCGATATATAGGGCCGTTTTATTTGATCAAAAGTAATGGTTAAAATCATACATATAATCAAATACATCTTTGAAACAAAATCAACCAATGACTTTTGAAAGGCTTTCTTTAAGCCGCTGAATAATGCTGTGTTGGGTAAACAGTAAAAAGTTAAGAAAGAAAACGAAAGTAAAAATATATGCTGAAGGAAAGAAATATCTTAAGCTTTATTTTCCAGGAGAACACTCAGATAAAAAGATATGGTACTATTGAATTTAAAGATTTAACAAATAAAATTAACCTAGCGATTTTATGGGGGCTTTATTGTGCTAGAAGTAACCATGGTGCTCATTGATGACTTCTACTATAGCAAGTACTAAAACCAAAATGGTCATAAAATGAAATTTTTAAATCAAAGAAGCAGATTCGACATGCATTTCTGTAGAGACAGACAAAGTTTACAATGACCCAGAGAATATCTTCATTTTTTCAATACAAGTGACTACAAACAAGATAATATTGTGGTGTTCTTTGGATGAATACAAATATACCAGGAATATTTAAATATGAGTTGAATGGTGTACTAATACAAGAATTATGTGACCTTAGAATAAAGTTATATGATATTAGGACTGACGAAGATTTGTAAAACGTATGCAAGAGTGTTAAAAGATCTCTAATAAAATAAAACACTAAAATTAGAAATTTTAAAAAGATTGTCTATTTAGCCAAACTATAAATAACCAATAGATGAATTTAATTAGATCCTACGATCAGGAAAGATTTTTAATATTACGTTGAACAACGATGCCATAAAGTTATTTGATGATAAAGTTATTTAGAGGAAAGCATAAACACTTCCATATGGTTATTTTCAGCCTACCAAATTATAATAAATCGAATGTTCCAAACTCATTATAAATATTTTTTTTTAACTTTGCAACTGTTTCTTATCTCATAACTGAAAGTACTACTTTATTTTCCTCAAACACATTTTCCACAGACATTTTATTTTTTGTGTAAACGACCAATGTAAATCAAATATTTTCACAAAGACCTTTTATGACGGAACTGTATTTTTTGCTCCATTAACCAACACAGATATTTCGTAATGTCTACTACTAAACGCTAACTTGGTTAGATAGGTTTCCCTCCTGTTTGCACTCTCCATATTACCAAAATTGTCTAACACCCATTAGCATGGCAAGACATACATACTCATAAGCTATCTGCTTATCAGAAGGTTGGTAAAAAATCAATTTAGGTTGCCTAGATTTCTCTAAAACATCATCAAGAGGAGTAGAAGACTATAAAGAAAAAGCATCATCTAAATTATTTAACATCTTTCATTCAAGCAGTCGAGTGACGTTGCTCTGTTTGTCATAAATTGATTAGTTTTGTTCTGCAATTCATCCATTCTGATATCGTGTCCTAGATGCACTCTATATGCTACATTTGTGTCAAATAAATTAACAGATAATTATTTTTTGTGAATGTTAAACCGTTAGTTATTGCACAGCCAATGATTATTTTGGCTGCCATATTTTTTACATTTAATGTTAACAAACTGTGATGCCGCTTCAGGTTTGCTGGATGCATGCTGCATATTCAGTACTTGGATCATCCTTAATCTCAAAAATAAAATATTGTTCTGTTCCAGATAATATGTATGTAGTTTTTTTCATATTGTATAGCTTATCACCAGTTTCTTTATCATGAGGTTATTAACTGAGCCTTGATAAAGAAACAACACTTTTATTCTTTAAATCAAATACAATTTTAAATTCAACATCATCAAAGGTATGGATATTGAAGTTTACCAAATTAGCATAAAACCTGTTTTATGTACTCAAATGGCATATTACAGTGAGATATCTATTGCGTATAAATTGAATTCAGCACAGCGTGATGTCATAGTCAAGTCTGTTAATAGTAGTTAATATTAGTGATGTAATTTCAGTATCAAATATATCCAGCAAACCAAATGTATCTTTTTAGTAACTCCAGTAATCTTTGTAATATTAGTTATTTGGAACAAACAATATATATATTTTTATCAATTTTGTTTTCAGTCTATACAATATTAAATCTATCATCTGATACATACACTAACATGCCATTGGGTAAATCAAACTAACTAGATACAGTGCGAAAATAAAAAAAAACTATACATCCAAGTATTATTATTATTTTTTTATTTTTTTTTAAATTTCTATAATCTGATTATAATTTTATCAAAGGTAGTAATATATGCAATACTTTTTATGGCAATTTCTGAGTTTAATTGTAGCATTAGACTGGATATTAAATCTTTGTAGCATTAGACTGGATATTAAATCTTTGTAGCTTTAGACTGGATATTAAATCTTTGTAGCATTAGACTGGATATTAAATCTTTGTAGCATTAGACTGGATATTAAATCTTTGTAGCATTAGACTGGATATTAAATCTTTGTAGCATTAGACTAGATATTAAATCTTTGTAGCATTAGACTGGATATTAAATCTTTGTAGCTTTAGGCTGGATATTACATCTTTGTAGCATTAGACTGGATATTACATCTTTGTAGCATTAGACTGGATATTAAATCTTTGTAGCATTAGACTGGATATTAAATCTTTGTAGCATTAGACTGGATATTAAATCTTTGTAGCTTTAGACTGGATATTACATCTTTGTAGCATTAGACTGGATATTAAATCTTTGTAGCATTAGACTGGATATTAAATCTTTGTAGCATTAGACTGGATATTAAATCTTTGTGGCTTTAGACTGGATATTATATCTCTGTAGCTTTAGACTAGATATTAAATCTTTGAAGCTTTAGACTGGATATTAAATCTATGTTTAAACAGGTTCTGAGAATCTAAGATCTTTTTCTTGTTTTCGTCAATTTGTTTCTGCAACTCTTCAATTTTAATAGCTCTTTGAGTTCAATTCTGGGAGGGTAGGTGGTGTTATTTTTTAAAGTTCTTTGAGGAGCCAATATCAATGAGCGTTTGGCCATGAAATATTGTAAATAAAATTCGTGGGTGCAATAGCAAAGATGGTTCTTTTTAAAAAAAAACTTATTTATAGGGGGTAGGAGTTAGATGGCTGGGACATTTTAATTTTTTTTTTTTTTTTTGGGGGGGGGGGGCAAATAGAGTTATATGGCAGGGAAAATCTTGCGATAATTTTTGGTGGTGGGGATATGGTGTTTTTTTATATTTTATTTTTAGGGTGGGTGGAAAGGTGTTAATCTAAAACAAAATTGATATATAGTAGGGATATAGTGGCCGATAAAAAATTATATCTACTACTTACGTAATAGTCAAATACATTGATATTTGCTTTGCTGTCAGATAATTGTACTGTGTACAAGGTAACCTGCCAACCCGGACGAGGCTAATGCGGAGTATTCGGTGAGCCGGTTACCCAGTTATACAATGCAATTATCCGACAATAAAACAAATTCAATGATATTTAACTGTTTTAATGCCCAATAAAACCCTTACCATTGTCAAATTTCGACATAAGTTTCCTAACTTAACAGAGTTTTTGTAAGAAGAATCAATCTGCGTAAGCCATATCACTCTTAAGAAAATGAGAACGCCCCATTGTTGTTGCAAGCCATAGATTGTTAGACAAGATCATTCAGGTTACAGTGTAGACGACATTGCAACATTCAAGACACAATCTGGAATGGAGCAAATTGTGAGCTAGATGATATTTCACTGATTCAAATCGTTGAATACATCGACATAAATGTTTTTTTAAATAGAATGCCACTGATCAAGTCCATGACTTTGATTTAAATGACACACGAGTTAGATGGCGTTCTACAGTTTCGTATTTTGCATACTGCCAAAAGGCATATTGTGTAAGCAAGAGCAAAATAGGCATAATTAGCTTATTTTCATGCATAACATCAATGTTAATATACTATTTTGTTGAGTAAATCATACATGATTATATGAGAAAGAGAAAAGCAACTGCACACATTTTCATATTTGTTTTAAGGTGGCGCTCTACAGTTTCGTATTTTGCATAGGGTTAGATCTTTAAAGAAAAAGAATTATCCAGGTTTGCCTCATCAGTTGTCCTGGCTATTTGAAAAAGACCTTGTATATCTTAGATGTTGTTAAAAGAACTTTTAATTCCATTTATGTTGGTGTATGATTGATGGGTGCAATTTGGGTTATAGAGTATACAGATTGGTCTTACTTAAGATGTGCACCTCTCAAAAAACTGCTAGCTCCATTTGGTCATTTTCACTTTCTGAACCTTAAAGGTGAATAATAAAAAAAGAGCCGATAACTTTTTTTACTTTTTATATATTTTGTAATTCATTCATTGTACTTTCAGAGGCTGGTATTGCCTACTCTGGCAAAATTCGTTTCCCTATTTTAATAACTGATGAAAATAGTGTACATTTCACTAATTAAGGCTGATTTTTCAAGTACTTTGGAGCGGCCATTTCTGTCTGCTGTCTGCTTAGATCATATTCAATTTCCACAAGAAATTTCAGCCACAGAATATAAAAGTAGCATAAATGTTTGCCAACATTCTATCAATTGTGCATGTTGCAAATGATAACAACTTCATTTTACCCCTGTCACTCTCTCAGAAGCACGTAATATCTGTAGAGCGCCCCTTAGTGATTTTGAGGGTTTTACACTTTTTGGCAATCATGTACATGACGTAGCCGCGGAGTAAAATGGGGTGTGGTGGGCAAAACAGATGTTAACTCAAAGGGTAAATTCAAGTCCATGAAATATTTCACAGATGCTGACATTGACAAACTAATATTTTAGATACTTAAAGCAAAATCACAAGAAGTGCGATAAACTGTGCATATAAAGTGTTTGCTGAATAGAAAAGTAGGTTTAAATTTTACATCTACCGGTGGTGCTGAAATTCTGCCGCCTTTGCTAAGTTTCAAGACATTGATGATAATAAATGGCTTAGCAAATCTGTAATTGAAGTTGAGAAGAACACGTACAATTTGCGTGCTAGATCATTGCGTAATCTGAGATGACATGGCGTTAATCACATGTATTTTGCTAAAGAAAAGTAGACTGCTTCGCCCGTTTCAGACATACGCTTGATGCTCATATGGAGCATTTATCTCTCACGGTTATGCTACCCTCGTGAGACAAGCGCACGATGTATCTTCTGAGCAGGAAAATAAATAATGGAAGAGAGGAGTGTTTGGAACACAGTGCCAAGGTTTTATTGTTATACCGTGGTTTTCTCAATCGTGAACTTTTCGGTCTAAGAGGACGTAATGAACACCATTCATTGGAGACTGAACAGATTGATATTAATTCCGAAAGCAGCGGCAAATATGTGGAGTTTGCCGGTAGGAACTCGAAAACTTTTAAAAGCGGTCTGAAGCAAAGGAGAATTGATGTGAACAGAATCTGTCATTATGCAACAGAGGGTGATAGGGGCATAGTTTCAGTTTGTGAATAGTACTATCTGTACTTTTACCAGGTCCATTTTATTGCCGCACTCCTGCGGGCGGGTAAACATATTATTTAGGAGGGTGTTTATAACAATCGTGCGCGATCAAAAACAGTCTAAAGACAAAAGATATTAAACAAGCAAAAACTAATTATTTATCGTGATTTTTTTTTCTCCCAACGATTTGCGTATTTTGACATGTTGGTTCGTACCGGTGATTATCCTGATTTATACTACTTTTGTGCACATTCTATATTCATACGCGTAGACTGAAAAAGCAACAATTAAGTCCGGTGTTTAAGCTAACCTTACGGATGTTATCTGGTGTCTCGATTAATATTGCAATAAAAATTGCAAAACAATTCAATATTAAGGAAACAATTGGTCCTTGGACTCTCCATTTCCACTACAGACTTCAAAATATTTTATCACTATTTATCACTAAGCCATCCATAATGATGCAGAAAGTTTCGTCCATAACAGTGAACTATCACGCGTATGTTATTTCATTCCTTTAGACTAGCCCGTATTTATGATGATATAAGAGCAAAATATCAATGCACAGTCTGTAAATTACACAAAAATAATTTTAGTAAAAGGCAAGAAAAGGAAAAACACATTCAATAACAACCACATATGTGGATAGTTATTCATGGGCGTCTTTTTAGGTTATCTACGCTCCTAGTAGGAACTAGTCTAGATAGCTAAATCATTGGCCGGCCATTCAAGTTTGGCTTAATTAAGAAGCTGTTATATAGGTAATTTGGACAATATACATGTACACTAGAAGAATAGATGTCTATGAATATATAAGAATAACGCTTTCAGTAGGAGAGCAAAAAAATCACACGCTCTAAAAAAGATAACGAAAACAAACCTTCACAGATCTTTTCATTGCATGCTTTACAATTTTATGCTTAAATTTTGACAGGAAGAGGTAGTACTTTACGTACCGGAAGTTTCATATGTCGTTTACTCTGTGAGTTTATACGGCAATAGAGTTGCTAAACCAGTTATGTATAATACAAATAAATTAGCCCCTGGACTCTTAGTTCCTTCCACAGGCTTAGAAATTGACAGACTATTTTCTAAAATGGCAGAAATGTTTGATTCAAGAAGTTGATGGCATAGACCATTGCTATATGGATTATGTCGAGTCCATAATGCAAAAGTGACCCTACACAGATTCATGATTTCACAGTATACCAAACATGTCACCACTGAAGCAACGAAGTCCCATACATAGTAAAAGAGTGCCATTTATTCAATGTGTCAACAAAACGAACGTGATAATGAAAATGGAACAAACAGTAAGGGTGTAAAACAAACGTTATATTATGAAATGGTCAGATGTGTAATAGTTTTACGGTACAGTATTTTAAGAAACATAAATTAGATACTGCAGATAAGCAGCAAACGCTTGTAAGAAAAGTGCTTTTATTAGTTGACATATCACAAAACAATTTTGCAGGTAAGAAGTCTTGAGGTATATATATATATATATATATATATATATATATATATATATATATATATATATATATATATATATATATATATATACAATTGTACAGCCTGATCCTTTGTCTACATGAGAATGGTATGTGGTTCGATGATCATGTCAAAATGGACGTCTCCCGTGTGGTGGAGTTAGTAAACAGCCATGCAAAGAAACACGATCAAAGGGCAAGTCATCTGGTTTCCGCTGCATCCGCTTCCACATACCTCATACAGGACAGTTGTTGGTGTACTGCCAGTACTGGAGCAGGAGAATTGCTAGCAGCTCCACTTCCTCAGCACCCCCTCCCTTCCTCATTTCCTGCACTTGGCGGGCAATATTATCCCTACCACCATGGTAGCATGAAGAAAAGGTTTTTGGATGGGCTTCCCTAAAATCACAAACAACGCAGTGGATATATTCATAGTACAATTCAGTCGCCAACAGTTATTGCATAGTTGTTAGTACAAACTTCTGAGAGCACTACAACCTGTCTTACTGAGTAGGTGGTTGTATATTTGGAAAATATTTTCTACTACCATCCCAGTGCATATGACATCATCAGCGTTGTGATTCTTATTCTTTGACATTGGTTTGGTTGGTATTAATGTCTCTGTGTTCTTACATTACTGGTTCGTCTTGTCATGCACTTCATCCGAAGAGTTCCTGCAACTGTTCATAATTATAACATCTTATCTGTTGTCGCTAATATCAGCAGATGTTGATATAACACAAACACATCACAGTGGCCTCTAAATTACTGCTAGATTTCACCTGGAGTTCTCTTGGTGATTTATTATGGTATGTGTACGTGATCTGCGCTTGTGCGTCGACACAGAAATTGCATGAATTAAGCAACGATCAAACAATCGTTTTAGAGATATCGGGCTTTTCTTGTTGTTGATGTCAATATTGAAATCTCCCAAAACTACCATATGGTGTCAGCTGGTATCTTTGATACGACTGTTTTAATTGACTTCTGTAAGGCTGATAATGTAATATGTTCCGATCAATAAAATGTCAATAAAAGCAATTTTGCATCAACGTCTGTGTTGAAGGAAATAACCAGTTTCACATCCACTGACGTCTACTTCTCTGTGTCTTTTAATTACAGGGTAGGATGCATGGAAACGCCTCATCTGCCATAGCACATTTTATAGCGATCCTTCGCACAGAGAGGGGGTGTAGCACATCGGCCTCTAGGGAGAAATGGAAAGTGATTCAATGCAAAATCCGCTGACTTCTTGCCACGGTGTAACCAAATTTCTAATAAACAAACAACACCAATTTCCAATACTGCATAGTTTCTCGTGATAACCTCAAAATAATCTGATAAAGACTGAATATTGATATGGCAAAACTATATGTAACTCTTTGGTAAGGATGCAGGTGAACTGAAAATCGCTCTTGAACTGGCATATGCTGATTGAATCACAACATTTTCTGCTTTACCGTCTTATTAATACACGTCCATACTATCTGGCAATCGTTTAGATTATTTCAGGCCAGCGAAGATAGGCAGTACTCAAAGTTACAAACCATGTTGGAATTCCTGACTGCTTCACTGTAATATTCAGGTCTGACTATGTTCTTTTCCCGTATTGATAACTACCTCGTATGATTTGTATAAAGTTATGCTCCTTATTTTGCTGTGGCAATTCTGACACTGTCTTTTCAGTGGCATTTCCTGCCGTAGGCTTCTTGATGATTGTCCCCAATATTACTTTTCCGCAAGACAATGTTTATAATGTTTATTATCGGTTTCATCTCAGTATACTAATGGCTGAACAACAGGTAGTTGTTGGTTCTTGCAAACCTCGAATGCACATTTAGCAACCTCTGATTAAAGTAAATGTGTCAGATATGGAAACTAGTTTGTTCGTATAATTCGTTCCAAATTAAAGAGGGAAGGTTAAAACTTCACTGGAGGTATCAACATACTGATGGGATTTATGACCTTCTTCTGGAGTACATTTTGTTATATTATCTGAATTTATGCTTTCCTTTGTCTATGATCTGTTGCAAGCAGCTGTTAACATACAATTCTCTGAGGTGCTCATTTTCTGAAGCTGTGTTGTTCTGGTCACACTCATATTCTTCTTCAATAGAATCATGTTAATTTTTCTTTGGATGCTGACTGACTGGAGTTCAAAGAACCATCATCCATGGGTATGAAGGCTTCTTGGTTTGTTGCAATATCAACATCAGCATACAGTGGTTTTGTCTTCATAAGATATTTAAAAGCCTGCCGGAGTGTCTGCGGGCTTATGTATTGGTACACTCCCTTGCACTAAAATATCCTTTTCAACTAAGCCTGTATCGCTGGGAAATCTTGGTGAGGTTGATGCAACAGAGTTCAGTCTTTGAAACATTGACAATCGGTCCATGGATGATTTTTGTCAACCTTTATGCAGGTTACCAAACTACCTAAAAGAAGTCTTTGAGAAATGAACCGTGCCTTTAAATGATTCAAGGCAGCCAGTTGTTCTGGTATTTCAACCAGTTGTAAATGGTTGTATTCAAACTGACATGGTATTGTGTTGTCCAATATAACCTAGTGAAAAGTGTGAAATATCCACTCATGTCCATTATATCTTTTGCAACAACCAGAACGTACTGAAAAGATCTTTCTTCATGTTTATGCGTCTTCAGTTGGAACATATTGGACTGAATGCATTTACAAAATCATTTTGCAACGTTTGCAAGCAAAACCCTGGTCCCTCCTAGATAACTCTGAAGAAATAGAATCCGATGAAATCAATATAATTTTAGTTTTGTGACACTCTCATTCGTTTATATATATATATATATATATATATATATATATATATATATATATATATATATATATATTATTTTGTTATTTTTATTTATTTTTTTACCTCAGAAGTTACAGCCAATTATCTTCTATGTGGTTCCTTATGTATCAGTCTCTCTGCTCTAAGCATCACAGGATCACTTCTTTTTAGCTTTTTTTTCTTCTCAGGTTTCTATCATCATCCTCAGTTTTCCTTACTGGGTCCGACGTCATTTTCCTCTTCCTTTGTATTTGTTTGTAGTATTATGTATCTTTATATTGTAAATTGGATCAATCTTCACTCTTCTAGATTAAATTTTGGACATTTACCTCAGCTCTGCATTAAGACTTATTTAGAAGTTCATGCTACTTTTCCAATGGTTGGTCATTTTCTTTGGCTACATATGAAGGGGTATTTCGAAGTGTATGCTTCTTTTCAAATAGTTGCAAACTTTTCTTTGGCTTGTATGAAAGGTTGTTTCGATTCTCCATGCCTTTTTCAACTGTTTCCAATGTTCTTTGGCTTTGCATGGTGCCTAATTTCAAAGTTTGCGTTTCTTCTCTGGCTATTTAAGATTTCTTTTTAGTTCTGTAAGCAGTATTAGATCTTGCAAGGTGTCTCTCTCCCAATCACTTTGCATTCTCTCCTAGGTTGTTTTTTTTTCCCTGAGAGCAGCTTATTTTTTTATTGGCTCAACTTTTCTTTAAGTTTTCATCTGCTCTTTTTTCTGAATTAGCTCACAGTGACATTCTCGTTCAACATCTGCTAATTTGTTCTGGATTTTGCTTTTGTTATTTTTTGCCTTTGTTTTATCTGTACATTGAGCCTTGATTTATCTTTCCTTTCAGATACTGATAAAGGCGTTTTGCAACAACAGTAACATCACTAGTTGCTTTACTATCTTTGTTACTGACTTGACATGACTCTAATTGTATCCTCTCCTATGTTTTCTTGAATCGAATAAACTCTTGTTTTCTTTTCAGCATTGCGGCAGCTTTACATATACTGCCTTTCTCTTCTCCTTTGTGGATTTTTTGACACTGTATATATCTTCCTTTCTTTGAACGGCGATTGGGTTCTACAAAACCGATCATCAGCAAGCAGAGCAGCACAATGAATCACCAAGCAAGATGACCCTTGTAACCACCCATGATTATTTTTATCTGTTTATGTGCACTCTAAAAAAACAAGTATACACACATACACTCTCTGAATGAAACAGCTATTTGCATCCTGTTTCTATCTTTAATGGTTCTCATTTAGTATGTGTACAGTGTTAATTTATTCCTTACAAAGAAATGTAGCTTTTGTGTTTTTCTTAACCTGGCTTTATAATCTATTTATTGATAAAAGTTTCATGCTGCAATATATATGAATATCAATCATATAAATTACATCTGATACAAATTATTGATGCATAAAGCACAGATGGCCTTCAAACATTTATGAATTTCAGTAGCTAGTTGTAATTTGAACAAATTACACCAGTAGCAAACGAGTGGCAAATGTTTTTACTTGCTAAAATTGTTAGATATACAGTTATATGTAACCCGCTCCCCCCTGCTTTATTAAGGAATGACTTGTGAAGAAGTCATCTGAAAAGAAAAAATTGAAGGATAAGCTGAGAAACAAAGATTTAAATACGTAGCAATTGAAATTAAATATATGAGAATTCATGTGAAAATTGTACTGGGAGTACAGACGGATGAACAAACAGACATAAATACAGACATAAAGACGAAACGAATATACCTGCCTTATTATCAAGTATGCCTTTTTGATAATATCACATATTTTATTTGTATGATTATATCATTACACTGGGATTGAATAATTCATGATGAGTAAACTCCAGTCTGTAATAATTACTCTAATTAAACTTCCATATGCTGCCCATCGCAAAATGGTTTGCTGTCATCCAGTTGTTGACCTTTGACCCTTAACCTGGGGAAGAAGAAAACGGAATAGCATGTACAATCAATTAAAGTATAGTTCATGAAATTTTGTTTTCTTAATTTTTCTTACTTTTGTTCTGGACGAAACGTCAAACTCCTGTGCTTAAACACGTTATCGACATTATCAAAGGTACACGTGTAATTATCATGAAGCCATTCATTTATTATACGATCATTTATGTGCCAACATCAAATAGTTGGTGCCCCCGAAAGTAAGAAACATTTCTGATGCTGTGTATAATCCTTGACTAATCTTTTTTTTTTCTTTGAGCGTGAAATGACACCCTGTGTCCCTGCATTTTTATTTCAAAGCGTTATGAAGTGATAAAAATTGTGGTTTCATTTATTTTGGCAGATAATAAATGCTGACGGGATTTATTTTCGTGATCTCAGCCTGAGACCATTAAATCACTAAAATGTATCCGCCGCTAAAAAAAAAATATACTATTATGTATTTGCAAATACTAATAAATCAAAATGCACGTAATTCCATGAGATGTAACGGGCATAACTATCATAGGATGGTAATAAAGAAAATTCTCATTAAAATTGATATATTTTGGAATTCTAAATGTATGGTGAAGCTCTGATATATTTTGCTTTAAAGTGATTTCATTCAATTAATTACACACGATCTTTGCATACTTTGGTAGTTAAGATTTTCAAGCACGTTCAAGTCTGTATCTTCGGCACACGATGTTATATCTCCGCGAGGTTGTAGCTGCACAATAAGGCTGTGCTAACTAACGCACACGATGTTATCGCTCCGCGAGGTTGTTGCTACACAATAAGTCTGTACCTTCGGCACACGATGTTATAGCTCCGCGAGGTTGTAGCTATGCAATAAGGCTGTGCTAACGCACACGATAAGGCTGCATTAGAGGTGCACGACGTTGTTGCCTCGCAACAATTGCTCGTCCCCTTCAGTAGAACGATATCTTTGCTATTTATATGCTACAAAAACGTTTGAGCCTTTCAGATATTCATAAAAGTAATGTACACAACAATACCCATCATAATTGCAATGATGAATATTTGAATTTATTTGTTCATCAAAAGGCTGATAGAATAAATCAAGTTTAGGTTGCCTTGGGTTTTCAAGTTTATATCATTTTCTGTGTGAGTAGACGCATGCAAAGTAGTCATTCAAGTAGTCATCTGTATCTGACCTGTTTTCATTGAACTCTTCCGTTTCTCTCTGGTATTCGTTTTTTTTTTTTTTATCTTTTTTTTTTTTTTTTTTTTTTTTGTCGTGTCTAATCTTGTATTCATCAGCTCCACCTGGATCAAATAACTTGAACGGCATGTTACATCCAGTGAATGCTAGACCGTTAACCTTTGTTCTTCCAACCATGACTGTTATTGTAGCCATTCTCGTAGAGATGCTTTGCTATTTATTATGCTCTATTTATGAGTAACATATTTTTTTACTGCTGCCAGTTTTTATGTTATATGATGAACAGGAATTATTAGGTCTTATTATCCATTTTATACCAATTATTGAAAGATTGTTCTTAAGATCTTAAATAATTTATATTCAAGTCTATAAACTTTGTGTATAATCCTGATTTTATTATTTGAATGACATATTGATCTGAAGTATCTATTGAGTGTAGCTTATAATCTGGAAAACGTGACAGAGCATAGTTGAATCCATTACTGTTAACCAATGTCTGTGGTGAAGTTTCAGCTTTAAAGATATCCAAAATTCCCACTTTTTTTCCAGGGAATTCATCATCTCGTTTAATGATTACAAGTGAACCTTTGGATATTCAGTTAATGTAATACCATTCGGGTAGTTCTGAACAAACCGAAAATTATAAAGTAATATCAACCCTGCAAAAGTTTCATTTTTTTTTCTTCAACAAACTCCTTTTCTTTTTTTTTTCTGTCGATTTGCTCTTTCGTTGTTCTGGTTCCATTAAGCAGCGCAATATCATGAATGCTATGTTCAAATTCAGTTTTGAATGTCTCTGTGTTTTTGTTTATTTCGGGTTTAGCTGCATTCATTCTAGCACTTAACGCAAGAATCTTTCTGTCAATTTGAGTCTTGATTGCATCTGTATATGCATCTGTTGTAAATGTTTTCCAATCATTGTAATCGTTTCGCATTAATTTCATCCTTTTGTCTATTTCGTCAATAGTACCTTGCATTTAAATCCTTTCTCGTTAATTTCATCCTTTTGTCTGTTTTGTCAATTCTACCTTGCATGACACCAATAATTGTAGCTAGTTATGTTTCAGCATATTCTGTTGTATGCGTTTAATCTCAACGTGTATTTTGTTGTAAAACTCGGTGAATGCAACAACTTTTATCGTTTTTATCGTAACAAAGAAAGAGAAGAAGATCCCAATAAAGAAGTTGAATGAATCAGGATGGCTAACTTTACCATTTAGGACATTGTGCTAACATACCTTGCCCCTGGCATGATCGTGAGCAGCATTGTATAATCTATTTTCCATTTTTGAAATCACATACTAAAATGAGACTCCTTTAATGATAACTATTGTAGCAGGCGTGGATAAAGTTACAAATGCATCAACAACAAAGCATCCGGTACACAGTCTCCTTCATAGATGATGTTTATCTATTGATAAAAGTTATGCTCTCGCATACGCTGCCCTTTTTTTATTTATTAGGCTTTTTTTTTTCTTTTTTTTCAGTATTGTGCTTGTGTCGCCATCGGTAAGGTATGCTCTTGGAATTGCAGTCGTTCACATTTTTCAAGTCCATATTTTCAGCGGGTCTTTTGAAGTCTTTATGTTTGAAAGTTATCAATCAAACCAGCTCTTAGTGCTGATAGAAGCAAACCTAGATTTAATGCCAAAAATCCAATTTAGTATCTAATTCAGTGGTCATGTAGTCATCTTTTCGTTTAATTTGTAGACTGTCCAAGTTGTAGACTGTAATAATTTTGCTAATTATTGATGTTACCGTGTTAATTTATCTGACAAGGATTTTGACATTTGAGCAGCTCTATCATTTATAAAGATTTCAAACGTTTTCTTAATTTGTTTATCGTCCTTTTTTATCTCTTTGTTTTTTCATTTGAAATAGCATTGTTCAATTCCTGTCACTCTAAAACTGACGGAAACTTGTTAATCGAACTAGGTTGGAAAAAACAAGGTGATAGATGGATGGAAAATTCCTATTGACGCTATGCATCATGGTTCCACCGTTGAGAATACACAATATACTCAACTGCGTAGCCTCACCAGAGGTGAGTTGTCAAGAGATAGCACCTCTTTGGTTATTAATAATTTGGTTATTTTTTTTATTTTTTTATTTTTTGGCGGGGGAGGAGGGGGGGGGGGGTAAGCAAACAAACCACCAGCAGCATTGCCTGAAATCATAGGTAATGTGACAAGCTGACTTTTAAAAGCAGATGGACAAATTATTTCTTTCTTGGTTTAACATGTTATTTTTCTTGCTTTTATATTAGTGGGTTTACTATTTGCATATATGGTTAAAGGTGTAAGCAAAGCTTCTACCAGAGTTGGTGATTAGTAATTGTTAGGGACGGAGGAGCAGTCCGTGTGTTTTGCATACTTTGCACGCTTACTTTCGGTAGGATCGTACTTTGTCCGTATTTCGTCAACGTAGTTGATTTGCTTCCTGCAGACCTAGCCTTCGACAACGAGGTCTTTCTTCGAAAAAACAAACTATTTGACAAAGTAAACCATAGTAGATCCCGAAAGCACTAATATAAACTAAATGATTGTCTGTTTTTTTCGTGACCAGACTCTCGGTCGCTCTGCAATCAGTATTATTTTTACAGCGTTTCTAAATCTCCATATGTCCTTTGAATGTCCGAGAATCTGATAGAATTGGCAGACTTGTTAGAAAGACTTTCATTGTTGTCTCGAAGAGACAAGCATTGTCGTCGCCCCGAAGGAACAAGTCTTGTCGCATAGCGGCATCATGATCACAGTTCTTCTTTCCTTCATAACTTTTACCCATTTTGTTTTCTTTTTCTTCATCTACAAGTTCTTGTCGTACTGTCTATTACCTCGGTAATAATATAAGAATTTAACACAAGTTTAAACGATTCACTGGGTTTCTGTCAGTTGCTGTTGTGTCCAACAATACTACCCATTTTCATCACCAAGTCACTCGGTAGCAAAATCGTATCGTCAGCGCCAACAACATAGTCCAATTTTAATTTTGAATCTGTTATGTGTTGTCGACATTGTACCATGCTGTCCTTTCTGTCATATAATGAATAGCTCCTTTAACTTTTAACAGTGGCTGATAATATCGAAACGGACAGTGTAATAGATGCTATACTTTGTACCTGTGCACCTACAATCCAAATCACATATGATCTAAAAATTTGATTTAACCTTGAAGTACCATCATCTGCCAGACCATTATCATCATGCAGAAAAAAGTATCTCCAACCTGTATGTTCTTCTTTGTCTGCCATATAATTCAGATCATCGGCTGACAATGTTCTCCAGTATTCAACATTACTAGCTCCATACTTATATTTGCGTTTATAAGCAGTTAACACAACAGCAGGTGTAGGCTCTGCAAAACCTTGGAGCACAGTTTGATTTTCTTGTGGCCCATTATCGTTCAAGAGTTTGCTCTTTCCCTTGATGTATCTCCAGTCATGCTGTGGAGAATTTTTAAAATTGTTGCAGATCAAATTAGACTGTTTCATATCTATGCCCCTATTGTTTGATTGCAATGCACCATCATCTGGTAAATGAAATTAACATTCAGACAGCAGTTTTAGCATCTAGAAATAAAGATAAAATTTGTGTACTGATTTTATTAACTCTGGAACACCATCTGGTACATTTTTTGTCTATCAAATATATTAACAAATCCCCCAGTCAGATGTTACCATCTACTCTGTCCAGTTTAGCTGGTTCTGCCAGAATCCCATGTCATACTGTATAAATTGTTTCTTTTCATAGAGTTATCATTGACAAATTTTAAGGTGTATTTATCAAAAAAGTTTATTTTTATGTGAAAAATTAAGTTTTAGTATAGTAAATTTTTTAAAAATATATATATATATATATATATATATATATATATATATATATATATATCGCTTAATATTTTCGTATTATTGGGGTACACCGTAGTATTAAACTGACTTGCAGTCCAAGGGAAAGGTGTTGTACTGGTTATTTAGTTTTTAAAATCTTAAGTCCGGATAAAGATTAAGCTTTGCTAACTAAACAAATAGTATGAAATTGGCTTTTCCTGAGCAAATACATTGAGCCTGTATTTACTGTTTTTGCACATTATATGTAATTTTCTGTGGGTCTTTCTCTATAATCTGTTAATTTTCTCCATTATAATACCCGATTAATCTTATTTTGTGTACACAATCTTTGCATCCATGGTATTTTTTATTTCGTCTTTTCATTTCCTTTATAAATTTTTCTGTTACATTTGGAATATTTTACAGGACAAGAGTTTTTACACAGCATCTCCTCTGAATACGATTGTACCATTTAGTTTAGTAGTTTTATTTCAATTACACGTACTCTCAAAATTAAAGTTCCGTGAAAACTCAATCAAAATCTGTGTTTATGCATAATGTGAAAGGTGTACTGATTTTTACTTATCCAGACAGTGAAAAAATTCTTTTAATAGCAACTGATTTGGGTTAATGTTGTGGTAATTCTGTGTGATGGAAGGTTTTATGGATGCGTTAAAATTGCAGACGAAAAGAATTTTGTCCAGGAAAAATGCGTAACTAATTCAATATTTGCATGAATCGCTGCTATACCTTCTTTGAGCGAAATTTGAAAGAAGTTTAAATATCCTCATGATTACATCAATATCTATGTGATCTTCGTTGCCTTTTCTCTTGCTGAAAATCTCGTTGACCAGCTTGTACAGTTTTACAATGGATTTGTTTTTCAGATTTGTCATGATGTAGTGGGAATCAACTTCATATCTTTCAACGTAATCTCTTTTCCTTTCTTGTGCTGACATTTATTATCATGCTAGGACATTGTCTACACTGTAGTCACTTTATCACGTTTTTCATATGATCCATTTTTTAGATGTACTTTCTTTTTCTATCTGGTTTCCTCATTTCCACATCTGCTACATTCTATATCAGGATCTTTTAAACACTCGAAGTTGTCATGCTTCTTAATACTGCTATGTATTATGATTCCATCGCCTCCTGAAGAGACAAGAAGGTGCATCTTTGACACACTATTTATTTTAATTATATGATTTTTTTCTCTGCCAGTTCCCAACTGTTTAATGATTTATCAGATCCTTCCATTTAACAAGTACATACTTTTTATCTTTCATACATATGGTCTTCAAAATCTATTCAACTTTGTTTATGCCATCTTTTTTGTTGTATTGAGATAACGTTTGCTGTTAAACAGACCCCGTAATATCTTTTCACATTAGGTCTTCTAGTTGTAAACAACCGGATCACCTAATATTACTTTCCTGATTTTAAATATTTTTCAGTAAAGTTAGGAAGGTAGCCATTTACAAATATTGTTTTGCATTTTGAAATTCCGACTGTTCTACCAGTTTTTAATGTATGAGCTTTAAACGTCTCAATTGTCGTGTAACTGAATAGATTAATCCATACTTTTGATATATTTTCTTCCTTGTTCACTTCAATTGGTTTTGGTAATACATCAACTAACTGGTTTCATTCTGAGTGGAATACCACACTCTAGTCTTTAGTGTTTTCTTAAACCTTTCCACTACAGATGTTTTCTGGGTTTTTTGTCGGAGTAAGTTGAAAATTACTCATTTTTTTTTCTTTTTCCAATAAATCCTAAACGTTTTATTGTAAAACTCTTTTCTCTTATCAAACTGTATTTTTGCATGCTTTCTCTTTTGAAAGATTTCTCTGAAAGCATCATGCCATCTCCCTCGTTGATTATACTTTCTCAGCCCTAGGATATTTTTAGAAACAAATATCAGTCAAAATGTATTTGTGCCCATCATTGTAGTTTTCATATGCTTGTATATCAACAATGTCTGCCTGCTACTGCTTGTCCACATGACTTAGATCCTTCTGTAGGGAGATCTTTTCTCACTTGCTTGTGTAATGTGTAGGTAAATTGTAATTTTAACCATTGTTTCAATTTAGCGCATTTTAATTTTGTCACATTTAATTTGTTTACACGATTGATTGATATTGTGTAAGCAACTGCACTTTCCAGATCATAGTAAAGATATACTAAATACCGTTTTTTTTTTTAATCATTGTAGATCAATATCGTAAAGCTTACATGATCTTTAAGTTGTCCTATAATTTATTGTATCTATCCACATCAAATGTGAAATTCAACTTATCCTGATTCAACAAGCTCACTATTGAGATGTTTTTACATACAGGCTACAAGAGGCTCAACGCCCGTTTCTGGTAGGTGAAAATATTTGGTTTACTCAGGTCTTATCCTTCATCTTGCCTTTCAAGTTTCTAATTCCATCATCACAGAATTTCTCAAAATGAATCTTGGGAAAGTCTTGGGAATATATTTCAACATGTTATAGCTATAAATATTTAGTTTTAAAACAAAATTAGCAGGCTATAAGGATTTTCTTCGCGATCAAAGTCAAAGGCCTAAAGGAAATAAAAACTGAGTCAATCACCTACTCAAATAAGTCAGATAGATTAATATTCCACTTATTGATATGAGACATGTATAATTCGATCTGACCAATATTATTCTTACTGATCTGGAGAGTATTTCAAACAATATTGAAACAGTTTTGTAGTGAAATCTATTCAGAGTATGAGAATCTCATTGCAGCAACTCTCACCTAGAACAACATGGTACTGTGATGTAATATATGTTCATATAGTTCATTGATAAGAAATAAATTGTCCGTTTGATCTAATTTGTCAAGATAATTATCTTACGAGATTATCTATGGTCATTCATATTTTTTATATAATTTCATTATATTTATAACGAATCATTTGCCTGGAATAAGAAGCGAATATTGTTGCATGTAAATATTTTTTAATACCAATGTCAGATGTTGTAGAGTAGTAGTTATAATTTTATATTGTTGCGTAGATAATTCATATATACCATAAACAACTATAAGATCTCAAATACTCTCAGAATGAATGCCAATACAAAATTCTAAAACTTAATCTCAATTTTTTACTTTTTATACTGATTTTTATATTCTTCCTATCCCTCGCTTCCATTGATATTCTGCACTTCTTGATTGTTTTTATTATAGATTAATTTAAAGTGGATGTGCTACAAACTGTTGATCAAGACAAACCAGTGTACTTTTGTCAACATTTTCAAAGTATTAGATAAAGAAAGTGCTTCAAAATCCATCATCGTTTTCCATTCTGAAACTTGTAAATTCGATTTACCTGGTAAAGTAACATTTTCTGAGTGGTGTAACAGCCACTATATGTTTCAAACTACAACAATGGTTCATTTATCGATAACAGCCTCAGTCTTTATCTCAAAGGTCTCATTTTAAAAGCATCCACACGTCTGTGCTCATGCATGCACAATAGCTATCTAAGAATTTGTAAATCTGTAAAGAGTGATCTACCACAATTTACACTGCCTCTAATGATGAAATATTTGCTAGTTTAACACAGAATAAAGACATCTAATCTACTAATGTCAGAGGCATCAAATTTAAAAGTTTTGTAGTAATTTGTTTAGAACAACTTTTGCTGAAAAAATCCAGTTGTACGCACCATGCAAAACTCAGTCACTGCTGCCATAGATGGACACAATGAATATAAAAAGAATATTTCATTGTTCAGTTGATAATACTGTTCGAAAATATATTTCATATGAAAAAGATGCTGTTTATCCTACGCGTCAATGAAGACAAAAGAAAAAATCAAATTTCAATTGTGCAAGTCTGCATGAACCTCTCAAAAGAATACTTCCAACTATAAAGAATATATGTTTGACAGTAATTTGTCAAAATTTGTAACCCATCATATTTAATGAAATGACTTGTTTATTAATTTGCAACACAATACCCCAAGGAATGCAAGTCTCACATATAAAAAGTTTAAAAACTACTTTTTAAAGAAGTATTTTTGTGCACAGTTTAAACGCATCATTACCTTCCTAACAATTAACATGTAGCTGTCTTTAGGGGTGTATCCAAGTACAAGAAATATACAATGTTTTCAACATATTATCACAATAAACAATATTTGATTTAATTTTTACCGTTTCTACACATACATAGGAAATGTAAAACTTTTTAGTAAACTATAAACCTAAGCCTGTAGTTTTATTTTTTGTGTCCAAAACAGTGTAATGTTGTAAAAGTCATGCAAAAGAGATATGAATCTATATATTCAAATATTCACAAGAATTTGCTTCCCCTGTCATGACAATAATAATTATGGTTTCTAAAATTACATCTTTTGATTGTGCAACCTAGATATTAATTCACAGGCTACAGTACAATCTGTTGAAATACTTTCAATAAGTCCTGATGGATTCAACTGAGCATTCTGTTAGAAAAGAATTGTGAACTGCAGAAAGATCAGTCTTAACTTTGCAATATAGATTGAGTTACATCTCCAACTTCATTTAAAATAGCTGTAAAAAAAAGGAAGCCCAAGACATATCAATGAAGATCAAATTTATTATTTTCCAATGATATTCACAATATTTTTTGTCCATTCTGTTGGAAACTAATCTGTAAATACTTATTCTTTACAAAAGATGACAAGCTGCACTCAAACAGCATACATATTTAATGTTTGAATCAAACTATCCATTAGCAGTAGAAATATTCTACACAGGATATCTTCACAAGATGGAAAATAATTCATGTTTTTGATTACTTCTATCAATGCTTATTATTATTGATTCCCAAAAGGTGAAAAGACACATATCCTTCATATTCATTAGTATGTTCCAAAGAGCTATTTACATTCCAATAAACAGAGGATCATGCCTCGAACTCTTCACAACAAAAGCCTGTGGTGGCTGTGGCATAAACAATAACAATCTTTTTTTTTATACATGATTTCCTTCTGGCATTAAGTTTATGAAACTTAACAAGGCTCAATTTACACCAAAAACACTCAAGTCAATAATCACAAAACATCTGAGCAGAAAGATTGCACTCTGACTCAATACCAGAAAATTAGAGACCATACTCAAGAGTCATTTGACACCAGTATATATATATATATATATATATATATATATATATATATATATATATATATATATATAAAATAAATAGAGAGAGAGAGAGAGAGAGAAAGAGTGCAAGAGAGAATTTGATCTAGGTCTGAAAGTGTTGTCATTCTATATTCATTCTAAACAAATTCATTCAGACTTTTTTAATTCTGAGTTAATATTTTGTATTTAAACCATTCTGCAACTAACTGATCTGGTTCGTAGTTATACAATGTTTGAATGTGAATAAATTCAAAGATTTTGATATTTAAAATGCAATTACCTCTTAGTTATGAAACTTATTAAAGCTCTTCATCTGTTATTATACACCAATTCTGTGTGGCACTGATGGACTTGAAAATTTACTTTTAACAAGGAAAGGAAGGGCCTGCATCGTGAGCCCATGATTAAAGCTTTGCTGTGAAATGAGTGACCTTCATCCAAAGGTCAAATGGTCTAGCATGCATTTTCACAGAATGAATTGTTTTGATTTGATAATGATTCATCCAAAGTATGAAGGAAATCCTTCAAAGCACTTAGAAAATACAAGCAAAAAAAAAAAAAATTACCAAAACCTTAACTCAAAGACCTTGATCCCAAAGTCAAAGGGGCAGAATGAACTGACTTGGGTTGATATCAATTCAACCCAAGTATGAAGCAAATGCATCAAGGGGTTTAGGCAATATAAGCAAATTAAAGAACTTTAAGCAAACCTTAAGGAAAATTTCCTATGACTGTGTCTTTTAGCCCAAGGTAAACAGAGCAAGTGAGCATGTCATAGAATGAATTGTCTTAGCATCATAATGATTCATGCTAAGTATGATGAGAATCCTTCAAGGGTTTAGGAAATATATGCAAATGAAAAACTTTAACCAAAATCTTAACAAACTGTTGATGATTATACTAAACCATTTGAAAAATTACTACTACATCTCCCTTCTGACCAACATAGTCACAAAATTAGTTTGGCTCCAACTTTGATTATGTGCTTGGTTTAAAAACTGGGTACTTTTGTAAAATGTTTGCCACATGTTTTCATTGTTTCACAAATAAGATTACTGGGTTTATGATGTAAGGAAAGATAATATTAGTTGCGAAAATGTTCAGCATTTCACAGTAGTTTGCTGATCCTTAGACAAGGCATCAAAGCAACAAGAATTTGATTCATGCATTTATACACAGAACATACATTTATATTGTTAAAGTAGCAAGATCTATGCATTGCTAAATAATCTACTATGTAGCAAATATGCTAAATGATCTACTATGTAGCAAATATGCTAAATGATCTACTATGTAGCAAATATGCTAAATAATATAATATGTAGCAAATATGCTTAATAATTCTATGTAGCAAATATGCTCAATAATCTACTATGTAGTAAATATGCTAAATAATTCTACTATGTAGCAAATATGCTAAATAATTCTACTATGTAGCAAATATGCTAAATAATATAATATGTAGCAAATA
This sequence comes from Margaritifera margaritifera, assembly GCA_029931535.1. NCBI lineage: Eukaryota > Metazoa > Mollusca > Bivalvia > Unionida > Margaritiferidae > Margaritifera > Margaritifera margaritifera. The sequence goes on from JAQPZY010001124.1 coordinate 744,746, forward strand.
TGCTTAATAATTCTACTATGTAGCAAATATGCTTAATAATTCTATGTAGCAAATATGCTCAATAATCTACTATGTAGCAAATATGCTAAATAATCTACTATGTAGCAAATATGCTTCATAATTCTACTATGCAGCAAATATGCTTAATAATTCTACTATGTAGCAAATATGCTTAATAATTCTACTATGTGGCGAATATGCTGCAAAATAGATAAGAAAACTCAAAGTATTGAGAATACATATAGCTTAGAGGGATCAGTTAATATTACATTAAACAGGACCATGAAGATGAAAATAACTTGCCAGATATTGGTAATCACATTACTTTTTTATTATCATAAGCAAATACCAATATCGCTCTAAATGCATGTAATTTTAATTATAAAATCATGTTCTTTTTTCTCTTGATCTCTAAACAGAGAAATGATTAAGAAAGTTCTAAAATATTTTGAAAATATTTAGGCACTTACCATATATACTCGCATATAATCCAGGTCCAAATGCAAACAACATAGACCCTGATCAGCCGTCGCATAATGCACCGGCAGATCAGGGTCTATATTGTTTGTTCTACTGATTAGTCCTTACAAACTGCATAGACCCAGATCTGCGGCGCATTATGCGATGGCAGATCTGGGTCTCTGCAGTTTGCAGTTGGTGTGGGCTTATACATGAGTATATACAGTACCATTGCTACAAAGAAGCTGTCCAACTATAGATAGGGCAGTAACCACTCTAATAATTTCTTCTCAGGCTTTGAATTTGAGTTATGTAACTTTACATATCTTGACTGGCCATTCAAGATTTAAATGCCAGAAGAGCTAAATATAGAAAGTGTCTTAATATTAGAAACACAAACTATTCTTAGTAACAGACATAGTATGCCATAGGCTTTGTGTAATAAAATCCCTTCTAGTCAAAAATATTTCGAATAAATTTATGCAATTTGATAAGCAAGAGTCAATCAAAGCGAACCTCTACTGGTTGAAAAAAATTTCTATGAATCCATGATAATTCTGTTTCTTCTGTCCTTTTATTCTTTTTAACTGCCGAGTATCTGAACCATCTCTCGTATTTCTTAGAAATTCCAACATACCAAATTTAGTAACAAAAATATTTACTTATGTTCAAGTTAATATGTTCACAAGATGCCTCAAAGTGCAGTACAAAAATTATTAGACCTTGAACCTGATATCATGGATAGATCATTTAACATAACTGTCTCAATGTCAAGATACATCCACATACGAAGTTTAGTTAAATCTCACATAACTGTCTCACACAATGTCAACATACATCCACATACTAAGTTTAGTTAAATGTAACAAAACTGTCTCACACAATGTCAATATACATCCACATACTAAGTTTAGTTAACTCTATAATTATTGTTTTGGGGAAAACAAGATAAGATACTGAACTCGCATCATTCAAGGCATTCGTCATATATATCCCCAAATTGGGTTTTAAAAAATTTCAATCCTACTTGTTTTTGTTACCATGTTCACAAACCAGTACATCTAAAATCCAGAGTCAAGACCTCTGACCTCAAAATCAATGTCAGAGTTTATGAATTTTAGTTGCATTCCAACTAAATATAAAATCTGATCAAAATTCATTTGTATATATGTCACTGTTTTCATAAGATCGATGTGGTACAAAAATGGAAGAAAAAAACCTTTGACTTTGCCAAGTCCAATTTTGTCTGGTCTTCAAACTTCATCACAAAAGTGTGCATATACTCATGGTTAGATCTGCACCATTTTCATTCAAAACCAATTATATACTGCAAGAGGTGTTGTAGTGAAAACCCCCAAGTCAATGCAACCATTCATGCAAGATGAGTAGCAATATGATTTTTTTATGGCCACCATGGTGCCAAGTTGGAGGTCAGATGAGCACCAATTTCATTCAGAACCAGTTCCATATTGCTATAGTGTTTTTGTGAGATCCCCATGTCAATAAGATCATCCATTCAGGAGAAGCAGCCATATAAAGATTTTCAGAATGGCCATCAAGGCAGCCATTTTGGAGCTTGGATCAGCATCATTTTAATATAGGAACAACTTTGTATTTCAAGAAAGATGAGTTATTAAAAAAAAAAGGAAACAAAAAAACCACACCAAAAACAAACCATGTCAGTATAGCCATCCATTCAGATGTAGCTGTAACACATTTTTCCTATTTTTAAAGGACACATCAGCATAATTTTCATTAGAGCCAACTACACATAGTGGGAAGTGTTTTGGTAAAAACCACATGTCAATATAATGTTACCTTCAAGAGAAGTAATAACAAGATTTTAAAGATGGATAGCTACCACGGCCATTGTGTTGGTCTGATGAGCACCATTTTCATTTAGAATCAACTAGACAAGTCTTTAGTGAAAACCATATCTATATGACCATCTATACAGAAGCAGAGATGAGATTTTCAAAATGGCAACAATAGAGGCCATATTGGAGATCTGATAGACACCATTTTCAATTAGTACCAACTACATATCATAAGAAGTCATTAATCAAAAACCCCATGTTGATATGGCCATCCATTCAGAAGTAGCAATACAATTTTTTTAAAGATGGCCACTATTGCAGCTATTGTGGATGCGAGATTGGCGCCATTTTCATTTAGGAACAACTAACTACACAACATAAGTCTTTAAGTGAAAACCCCTTGTCACTACTGTGATCAGTTTGGGAGAAGTAGCGATAACAAGATTTTCAAGACTGCTACCATTGTTGCCATATTAGCTGTCCAAAGAGCAACATTTTCATTTAGGACCAACTTGTTCAGGAGTAGTGATAACAAGATTTTTCCAGATCAGAATCATCTTTTGTGTTGGACCAACTAGACATCATGAAGTTATTTAGTGAAAACCCCATGACGACATGACTACCAGTTCAGAAGGTCTTGGTGTGGTTTTATTTGGTTTTATGGCACAGCAACTCAATCAAGTTATTTAGTGCTGAAGCAATTTGAGTAACTGCTTGCCCAAGGACACACCATAGTAACTGACCCAGGCTGATCCAATAGCAAATAAACCTTGGGATGAAATTGCATTTAAAATTTAAAGACAATCCTCCTAGTAGTTTAAGAGGAATAATGATAACAAACTTCTGCTAACAGATGGATCATGGAAAACAGATTATCGCATAAGCTCTTCTGGTCTACCACCACTAGACCTAAAATAACACATGCTGATTTTGTGCCATTTAATTTGCTACAAGAACACCTAGTCTGACATTCTACTGAACTAAAAAGACTTCTGTTTTCAAAGCGCAAAGCCTTTTTATTTGATATGATCATGACTTCTGGAAATCTTGAAAACATGATGTCAGTGCTGTGCAAGAAACTGGTAGATTTCTTTCACATCACTTTGATATCTCTATATAGGAAATCAGGATCTCACTTTGAGTTTCGTACTCATGAAAACTACAGTTTAGCTGAATGTACTCCAATAACTCTTTCAAACCAGGTTGTATTCTGTGAAATTTGGTCCAATTGTGTTTATCGGTTGTTTCAAAATTGTGCAAAGGATGCTACATTTCTAGCAAGGGTGGCCGTACTGGATGGTGGATTGGTATTATTTGTACAAAATTGAAAGGCCTTCATGTGAGGATGCTGTCAAATTTGGTCAAATTTTTAGTGGTTCTTGAGAAGAAGTTTAAAGGATTTTCAATTTATAGTAACATTGACTGTTGTACGATGCATGATGGACCTGGGACATAATGCAAGCTCATTTAGCCTTTTGGTCTGATGAGGTAAAATTTGTGAACTTTACTGACCTCTCAATTTTGAGCAACTTTTATCAATTATTGCACAACAGATACCCCTGGCCACCCGTTAGGTATTAATAATTATGTTATGGCCATTATGGAATAGTTGGACAAAGACCAAGTCAAGAAAAAAGCAGTGGGACACCTACATAGTTTTCACTGCATAACAATGTCAGATTTCTATCACTTCAAAAACATTTTCATCCAACTGATATGAAATTCCACCATAAACTAAAGAGTCCTATGTCTTTTGCCACATTTGCTTTAAAAAAGAAAATCGCCTTTTGAAAGCAAGTTAAGCACCGAAGAAGGCAATTCATGAGCAGTCAAGTATTGTTACAATGTTTTCCAAGCTTTTAATTTTCTTTACATAAATTTGACTTTTCTCCAGTGCATGACCTGAGAAATGCTAATAAATGTATTTATACCATTTTCTAGATAACCAATTTACGTGGATACAATCTTAAAGAAAGAAGTGGCAAACATTTACAGAAAACAATTTTAATAAGCACCCATTATATAAACAATTATCTTCAAGATTAAAAGAAAATAAATTATTTGATACCATAACTGTGAACAAATTTTCAGAAAAAAAGATTTAACCAATTAACCTTTATGACTGACTTATATACAATGACTAACTTGAAGTTATTCAAAATTACTTTCCATTTGTTTCACACAACCTGGGAAAAAAACAAAGAGTACAAGCCATATCATTTATTTAGTTTCTTTTCCTAACAAAGACAACCAGTGTTGCACATAGAGCAGCATTCTAAGGGTTTCCCCCAATTTTTTGTTCCATGTCCCACAAAATCTTGACCCTGGGCACGCTTTTTTGCCCCAAAAAAATCGAAAAATATGCCTATAACTTTTCATTAGTGGATGTCCACCTACGTCTCTGTTAGCTCTAGCAATGTCCAAAGTCACAAAAGGTGATAAAACTGTGTGAAGAGAATGAATATCCATTTTATAACAATGTCTCTGGCAATGAAAATATTCAAAGTTTGTGATAGTTGGCCGAGTTGCAATGTAAAGTGTTTGATGGCCATTTGTGTAATGGATTTTAAAAAGTTAAAGTCACCTGTACAATGAGGAAGATTTAATTTATTTTGAGGTTAACAAAAGTGACTAAATTTATGCAAATATACAATTTGTCATTTAATTATTGATTTGTTAGTTTGGAAAGAAAAGTAATTCAGAAAACATAGGCATTTATTATAATAATGCTGGTAGATAATGAATGTACACTAAAATTAAATCTCTTTTATCTGGAACGGAAAATTACATGGTGCAGCTCATTTCAGGTTAACCAGATAATGTTTTCATGAGTTACTTGAGCACATGATAAAACTTTTATTGAAATAATGTAAGTGTTCAAGGAAAATATGACAGAACAGTGCATAGCACAAAGTTAAGGTGGCAAACCTGTTGAAGCAACAAAGATTATCTCATTTTTATAGTACTATTAGTGCATTATGTACTATTATTTTCATTTGTCCCTCTAAATACTGCTTGTTCTCTCAGATTTGGAGGGAGGGGGACAGTGTCCCCTGCCCTTGGGATCCTATGTGCAACACTGGACAACTGATATGCAAAATGGAGGCATGAAAGAAATAGGTTTAAGTAAAAATAGAGTTGAACTAACAAGCTTTAGTTCTCAATTCAATCAAAATGTTGTGGAATGATTTGAGGCAAACAATAAATGATTGGATTTTAATGCTCTACTCTGCAAGATTGGCTGAAAATGCACAAGAAATGTTTAAAAATAAGTCTTGCTACTAAAAGTAACTGTTAATGTATGGTAAACAAAATTGAGAAAAAAATTTCTTGCACAGTCTGCTTTTCTATGCATATTATTAAAGGGCTCAGTTTTTGATGTCATGTATTAAGAGAACCCATTAGCCTCAATTGTGGTTTGACCTGGAAAGTCTGTGATTTTTAGACAAAATAAAATGTTTATTTTATTTTGATCGTCGTTTTCAAACAATTATGCATTCTTTTAATTCAAAAGAATGTTTCCATATATAAATATGAAATCTGTCAAAATATAAAAAAGAAAATTTTGAAAATGATTTTCTATCCAATTGGGTGATAGAAACAAAAAACATCGCCATGACACTGTCTACGTAGCTATAACTTAAACACTATGCTTCAAGCACAAGTTTTATTGCCAGCATCTCAAGTTTTATTCTCGACTATCTTGAAATAGAGATTTTGGTTACATGTGTGCATGTAATGTATCCAGTAAATGTTTTACAACAAAATAATGAAAGCTTCCAAAAACAACATGTTTATGATTACATGCATGGCATATACATTCTGTATTTCGTTCTGTATAATGCCCAGCTAGATGTGATTAGATTAGACTCAAATCTGACATGACATAACAAACTGACAGCTCACTGTCATAGCTGTTAAATTTCTGATTTCAAGTGAACAGCACTGATCCAAATTATTTAACAGTGTATTATGTGATGTCAGATGTTAGTCGACAATGCTTGCAGTTGTATGTATGATATAAGCATACAAATATTGAAGTAATAAAGGTATCAACTGCATCATGTGGAAGTAAAATTTGGTGTCCAAAGAAAACTTATCTATTATACTGAAATATTTGGTGTCAGAAAAACAAATATCTATTGTACCTAAATATTCTCATATTCAATGAAGTCTGTAATATTACAAAAATAATGTAGCTGTATGAAAGACTAGAAATCCATTCCATAAACAACACTCATTTCTATAACAAAGCTCTATTTGATAATCTCTCTTGTACGATTCAAACTTGAAATCCTGAACTGTTATTTGTTAATAGAAGTCATGTAAGGATAAACCATTTCTTTCTATCTCCAACACCTTGATGAATCTGACTTGCAAAATAATACTACAAAACTGAATAGCCATTTTCCCTCTCACACAATAGACTTCAACATAAAAATAATGTGCTAAATGCAACTCAGCAATGATGCTTTTTTGGGAGAAAAAAAACCCCATTTAACAAGATGATTTTTTACCAATTCCAAAACTACTGTCCTAAGTTCAAGGTGAGTGAATTTAAAGGTACCTGCTCAAATGTGATGTTGATAGGCATTATGTTGCAATAAAATTAGGATATGTCGTAGTTAGCAATGCAATCACGGAGAGTATATGTAGATAAATCAACTGATCAAATAACATACAATTCTATGACGGCTGAATACACAAATATTCTAGGTTTACAGTCACATTTGAAAAACTGAGTAACAAAATATGACACCTTATAATGATTGCATTTTGAAAGGAACTGTACACTGATTCCTGTATGAAAGGAATTGTTTTTCTTGTTTGATTTGATTTTTGATGCTTTTGCATCTAATTCATCACTAGAGAAATTGCTACCTCACAGAAAATGTACATTGAGGACTGAATGATACCCAAAAAAAGATAAGACATAAAATTTCCCCACATATGGTACTATCTGTGTGACACGGATGAAAAAGGACATACTGCAGAAGGATGTAAAAGAACTACAGAGTCATCAAATTTTTTAAAAAAATAAATAATTGCAACACTTGTGATTGAGCATGAAATAAAAAAAAAGATGAAAAACAAATTTCCTACAACTCTTTTACTCTGAATGAAATATTCCAGTTCCTTAAACAAGTGTTATACAATGAAGTACTATGGTTTTTCATTACTTTCATTGACTGGGTAACTTGATGAACCTTTACAATGTCAGCACTATGGACTGCAAAGGAGAAAATTTATTTAAAAGTCTGTTGCTAGGGAACAGTGGTGTCAGTCTTGTAGAGCAGCATACTTGTTTCCTAAGGAGAGTTGGGGACCACTCTTGCCAGGATCTTCTAATTGTCTGCCACCATGCTGGACACGCTCAAAACTTCTTGTGTCGCTGCAAAAGACAAATAAGCAGAATTCATTATAGAAGGCAGTTAAGAATAGTATCTACTAAAAACTGCATGGACATATTCAAACCTTTGGAATATTGTTACCAGACCTTAAATCTTTTTTTTAATATTTGTCCTATAATTTTGAAGGCCTGGTTCATCAATGATTACTCTTAAATGTTCTTGTATATGGCTAAAGTTTTAAAACTAATAATCTGAATAGCATTAGTATAGAAATATTTGTGGGATGAAAGCTGTAACTTTATATATACAAGTAAAAAATGTTAACAAACATCAACTAAGCAGAAACTGAACAAATCTGGATTTTTCTTCATATTTTTGTACTGACAATCCTATGATGTTATTACTTTTTAAATACTTAGTGGTGATTTATGCTATCAAACTTATTTTACTGGCCATTTTACCTAATGAACAACCAATTAACAAAACTCTGGCATTTTTAGTGTTGCTTGATTGATCTTTACTTTCCTATTGTTCTTTTATTTGAAACAAAGCCACCCAGTATTTATTACTATAGAATGTCCATGCAGTACCATTTTCATTTAGGACAAACCAGACATCATAAAAAGTCTTTTAGTGAAAACCCCATGTTGATATGACAACCCATTCAGGAGGTGCAGCAATAATATTTTCAAGATGGCCACTGTTGCAGCCATATTGCATGTCTGAGTGGATCCATTTTCATTTAGGACAACTAAACCATGGGATGAATGTGTGTGTAAAGTTTCATGGCAATCCTTCAAGTAGTGTAGGAGGAGTAGCAATAACAAACTTGTACTAATGGATGGATGACAGACAACAAGCCAGTACATAAGTCTGTGACCAATAGAGCTAAAAATATGACTTTATATTTTATGGATTTTACCCTCTTCTGCCTTTATCTTTGTTTTGTATTGCTTTTTGGGATACCTAAATTTATGTGATACTACAGTAAAACCTATCTTGAAATAACTCTGCAACGAGAGACCACCATCTTGAGAGACCAGGTTCTTAAAGCACAGATTGATTACATAGTGTTATTACCTGTAATGGGAGACCCACTGCCTTGAGAAAACATAATATTTTGTCAGAAGGGGTGGTCTTTCAAAACAGGTTCTACTGTATATAGCCAGGATTGTGCTGATGTGGTTTTAAACCCTATATGTACATAAATACATTCTTTCTGTCCATATCTCTCACTATTTATCAATCTATCCATGCTTCATCATTTCTTTCAAATCTTTGCAGATATCATTTTCTAAAAAGTGGAGAGCCTCAAGCGAAGTTTCACACATTTCTGGGAGTCTGGAACTCTCTATATGGGTTCAAGAACAAACCAGAAGATACTACTGCTCAGAAGAATTAGTCGGAGTTTCTCAATGAAATTTTCAATAATAATGTAGGTCACAGTGACTAAGTTTTTGTGTGCAACACTGTTCATCCAAGCAAGTTTGGTTGCAACAACTGAAAAGCTACTGACATTAGAACCTGGACATGATACAAATAAATTTTGATTAATCCATGGAAATTAGGTCCCCGCAACTGTTTTAATCCACAACACCTTTATGCTAACTCCACACCGATTTGGCAATAGGTAAATTACTATTGGAATTGGAGTCTGGAAACAATATCTGAAACAACATTTGAACAATGTGAAATACTGATTAGAAGTAGAGCACAATGACCCAGTTTTTACTTCTGGTGGGCAAAGCATTTCAACCCCAATATGCGTGTATATTGCAAGGTGCACTGGTAGAAGTGTTATAGCCCAGACAGGAAGGAGAGCGAGACTGATGCATGTATAGTCAGCAAAGATTCATGAATCCTATTTCTGAGTGCTTCCTTAAAAGGGAATAACGATATGTAAGAGAAACTAATATTGGAGTTGAAATAAGTATCTTCAATACTACTTACCCGATCATAATACCTAAGGAGTATGACTACTACCTCACAAATCTAGACATCCCAAGCTAGTTTAGAGCAATAAAAAGCTAAAAGTCATATGCCCACATACACCGCTCCCTTGACAACTGACGCCCGGATAACTTGCAAACCCGCTTATTATGTGGGGTCAAGCATGGATCCGATTTTTTAAAAACTAGATAATACCCAAAAAAATGGCCCCCATCTGTTGAAGGTGAAAAAAATCACGATCAAAATTAGTAAATGAAACCTTGTTATATTCGCTCGTTTTAGCATCAAAAACAGTGGTTAGTACCCGGAAATTTGAATCAACATCATGAAATTGTCAACTTTTAATAAGAAGTCATATATTTTGTTCAATTTTCTTTCCAAACAACATTCTCAGTACACTATAAATAACAATATTTGACGAAATTTTTATCAATTAAAATGTCACTAATACCTGCTGGTGCAACAAAATAAATACCAATTACATAAGGTTTAATAGTAATGTGATGGGATGAGTATTCTCGAAGATACATAGTTTACTAAAAAAAATTGTCTTTCTCTTTTGAATGCATTCCCTGATTGCATTAACGTTAGAAGAATAGGTAATAGGACGTGGCAATGCTGAGCATCCTACTGCTAGCATGGTAACCTTTGAGGAAATAAGGATTCTTCCATATACAAGGGAAAACCAATCTCCTAATATCAAACCAGAACAACTCATGGTCACATAAGCCTTGACAACAGTATGCAGGTAAGAGGTGGTAAAGGGGAGGTAATGGGTAAGAGTTTCTTCCCTTAGACAGAAAAGATGAATTTTTGACTTTTCGGGTAGGGCTGGATTCAGGAGATAGTGAAGCTAATTTTCCTAACGGTAATGTCATTGGGAAATGTACTCAATGGACACAACAAGACAAATTATTCAACTGGCATCATTTAAGGTATTCTTCAGATATATCCACAAACTGAGTTTGATCAAAATCCATTCAAACTTGTTTGTGTTATCATGCTCCGATGTGGAAAATAGCTCTATTTTTGGACGAAATACCTTGACCAAACTTCCCTATGATAAATGACTTAATAATCCTTGAAAGAAAAAATATGCTGCTCATATAGTGGTCCAAAAGTTTCAATATCAAGGTCAACTGATATAGTGGTCCAAAAGTTTCAATATCAAGGTCAACTGATATAGTGGTCCAAAGTTTCAATATCAAGATCAATAAGACACCCAAGACAAAGAATTTTTTTTTTTTAAATATTTCCGCTGATACTATGTAACCCAGGGCAGATGAATAATGCACCATTTAAATTGTATTATCTTCTCTGACTATTTTATTAGCTTATCAATCATTTTCAAAAAATGTTAAAGAGTGATCAACTCAACTGGGTCTGTAATCATTCCAGGAAGTTTAATGTTCATTTATTCATTTATTTATGTCGGCTATTTTCTCATTAAATTTAAATTTATCAGGTAAATAAAGAATGGAAGAAAATAAAGGAAAAGAAAACAACTTATATTGGTCCCTCTATAGGCTATAACATCAATAATAATAATAATAAGAAGAATATGGAGAACGGGAATCTGTATTGACTGTGACATATTATGCAACAGATATAGGTCTCTGATGATAAAAAATGTGTTGGATAGTGCTGCTGCAGTGATGATCTTGATGATGATGACAAGGACAGTACTAACAAGTCTTTGCCGTACAAATATCCAGATCAATATTGAAAATTCAAAATGGAAGATGAACCGCTTCATTGTAAACAATTTACCTGCATATGCTCCACTGCACATGTTTAAAATATTTTTCTAACTCCACCTTCTTTTCACGTAATGTAAGAAAATTATTAACCTTAACAACCCAGTCGTTATTTTCCACCTCTCTCCATTTGCTACTAGAGGACGCTGTATTATTTTAATAATGAAATAATACCCATGTTATAATTTCTGGTCTGATCTGTTTTAGTTGACTATGCCTTCAGACATTAATATAGCCAACAGAGAGAGGCAGAATATAACAACTGGATTATTCAGGTTAGATACCTGGCAAATGAGGATGGTAAAATGTTTTCCTTAGGGAACCATCCCCATTTTTGGTCAGAAATCAAAATTATAGGTACATAAATTAAATGTATTAGTCTTTCAACTTGTAGTAAATAAAACCAATTTGACTATAGTCTCTTTCACATAAAGAAGGGGGAATTTGTACATGTCGTTCAATCACATATATTAAAATTTGCTGGATATGTAATTTATTAAGTAAAATCATTACATGTAACTTACTTCCTTACATGCAGCTTTAATTTTTATATAGCAAGGGTTGAAGTAAAGTTTAATTGCCCATATGAAGGTCTATTGATCTGACATTTTTATTCTAATTCCATCATTCTATTTACTTCATCTAGTGTAATTGAAATTTTAGTTATACACCAAAGTTTGTTCTGTTTCTTTTACTGTGATATTCACAACTGTGCCAGTATAGTCAAATAAAATGATAGTTTAGATTATTTTAATTCTCAAATATATTGCTTTATAGTTACATATTAACATTTGTTATTCTTGAATGTGATTAAATTATTTTTGTCATACACTGAAGAACCTAAAATCAGAGTTTGGTTATTCAGCTACTGTTAGGATATGTATGCACATACACACACTCATTTGTAAGCAATACAATTACATCTAATTACAGACATCCACAATATTGACAGTCACGTATACACATGCTACTGAAGGCCATCACAATTCCACCCCAAATAGGATGTCTGTCTATTGATGTTGTTGCAGCAGAAATGGGACTCGCCTTTTTTGTGTGTGTATGTGTGCCAATGTGACAGATAGAGTTCGATATCTTCTAATATGTGCCTGTGAATACAAGTCTTCTCTTTTTCAGTCATATGTAAACTGTCAATTAGTAGTGAAATCAGTTTTGTCAAGGTGCACAAAACTAAGATCAGTGACTTTTTTAAGAGACAGTGATGCTTTAATTTAAAGAATTGATTAAAGAGTCAAAAGCATACAGTAATCTTGTGTGGAAAAAAAATGCTTGGGAGAGCACACGTACATATATTTTATGATTTTGTTGAATAGTGCACTACACTAAATCGGTTGATAACATAAACAGAGTAATACATATAATAATAATAATAATAATAATAATAATAATAATAATTATAACAATAATAGTATCTTGTTCAAAACATTGTTTGAAAGGTGAACCTGCATACAGAGGTCACCTGTGATCAAAGACCTGTTTCGCTTTTTCCCATGATTGGCTACTATTGACAGGTTTGACTATCTATTCATAGCATTATGAGTGAATTAGCTATGACAGAATGTATTGATCAGGAGAGGATATGGCTCTAGTTTGTAACTCTCAGTAAATTGTGGAGATCTTGAAAATGAATAATGGACCCAAAAAGCATATGTGTACACTATAATAGTCTAGAGTCACAAGTTGACAATACATGTGATGGCTTTAATTAACTGTAACATTACAAGCCTCCCTCCATTACAACAGAAAAGGACAATGTGAAAGGTAAAAATCTTCAATTCTATAAAACTATCTAACCTGTCTGCATGTCCTGGTGGTGGCTGACCTCCTCCCAGAGCTGGGAAGTCATCCTCACTGGTGATGTTAGGTGCCTTTTTCTTGTAACGTGACTGAGTACTGCCTGATGGCGTGGATGATACTGCACCAGCACGAGCACCTGGGGGAATATATTTACCAACTTTTGGTGCTGTTGATTCTTCCTTTGGTTTTTCAGGTGCTGCTGGGGCTGAAATAATAAAAATTCTCAAAGCTGATCAGAAGAGATGAAATGTATGAAACATAGTGTGTATGACCATGAAAGCACTGTTATCTACTGTTGGACACTGTTCCATACTAAATAGATACATTAATTGCGATTACCATGTCTGATTTAAACATTAGTTACTTCATGAAAATACAAGTTTTCACTACATTCTTATTCTACTGATCACAAATACTATTCATTATTCCATTGACCAAATGGAACACAAGAGTACATTGTTATTACAAATTATGTTTTATACATATAACTGCTGAATAAACAATCAGCAGATCAGTTCCACTGTCTCAAAGCCCATTTTAATCGCATTCTTCTCAATGACACATTGTCATGTTTGGAGATAATCCACTTTGTGTTAATTGACTTAAGGGTAGATGATTTTAGGTCAATCAAGACCTTATCTAATAGTACATCTTCGCTCACTGATTTAACTCAGTAATCACCTGGGCCGAATACCACTCATGAAAGTTTGATCCGAGTTTCTCCTATTTGATGAATTTGTTGACAGATAAATATGGGGGTTCTGTGCATGCACCAAGTACAAAGGTATTATGCCACTTTCCTTTAAATGAGACTGCAGCCTTTTCTGGCACTGATCTTTGAAAGCATCAAACAGCACTGCCATCTTTTGTTGTCACTGACCAAGGGGCAACAAGTCATGTACAGGCCTTGTATAGTATCAGAGTCCAGCTAAAGCACAGAGGACTCCTTATGACCAGGCATGCCCACAATGGTAGGAGATTTTACTTCGAGTTTCCCAGTCTTTGATCACTGTGTCAGAGATACTAACAGTGTTAGATGAGAGAGCAAAACTCTCCTTTGACGTATCTGTTTATATATTGAAAAGATAGCAGCTTTGTTTTGAAAAAGTATCTTTTGCTGTCATTGGATTGGTTTTATTGCCTATCCATAACTTTCGAGAGCTTTGTTTTTTCATAACAGTCTTTAAGAACAATGAAAAACCTATCTGCAATCTTAATTACAGCAGTGGAATTTAGTTTGTTTGCTTCAACAAACGTGAGAAAGTGTTGGCATCTTCTGATTCAGATCTCCTCATTCATGCTAAATGTTAGCAATAAATAACTGACCTAATCAACCTAATTACTGCTGTTGGGATTAAGCCTGTTTGCTCGGAAATGCATGGAAGTGAATGTAAGAATAATGTTTTACAAAGATATACAATATATCATCGCTCAATAGTTTTTTTTTTTAATAACAAAATCCACAAAGTCAAGTACTCAAGAATATATATATTTTTAACCAAACCAAGAAATGTGATACTCACAAAGTTAAAATGACTCTAGGGTCCATGGTAGGGGGCAAAATTCACTTGAAATAGTCATCTGCAAGTCTGTCATTTGACCTAAACAAGCCCATAAAGCAAAGTACATTGCCCAGATTTCATACAATTTCCCCCACCCCCTTTTGTTTCAATACAATGCATTATGAATCAAACGAAAACGTTGACTTTTGTGTCATATTTCCTTCAAAGAGGAAGGTGGAAGTTAAAATACAAAGTTTTATACTTTATCGTCAATTCTGGTGATAATTGATGATCATAAATGCCAAAAATTACACTGCTATCTACATATCTATATCCTGCCAAAAATTCACATATGATCCTGCAAAAACAAGTGAAAATGTAATTTCTGTAACCCAGTCAGAAGCAGACTGTGACTCGGCATTTCCTCCGAAAAATGTATGAAAAGATGACTTCTACTATGGAAGCAGTTGCAGATTTTCAACTGTAACCTATTTTTGAGATTATACTAACTATGTTATACAAAAGTGTGGTGAAGCAAACCAAGAAACATTTTAATATTTTATAAAGTTTGAATACTATTTCATCAGTATTTTAATCATCTGACATGAAAATATGCAAAAACAAAAGTTTAAGTGACTATTTTGAACATTATACATTTTGAACTTTCTACGCTCACTTCTCACTGTTTTTGCCAACTTAGCCCTATTCTGGCCAGAGAGAGAAGTAATTTCACCCAAATATTAGAGACCATCAGAGACCCTGGATTCACAGTATGTTATTATGATACCTATTGGTAATTTTTGCTATAATGGCTTAGAAACAACCATTAGTGTATTACATGCTACCTCTTTGTGATACTGCTGTTGATCAGCAAATCCTACCATGGTATGACAATTTTCAGATTGTCTCAATTGATTTTGGGTATTTGTTTCATGAAATATTAAGTTGTTTACATTAATTGTACTGGAAATAAATGAACCAACCTGCAAAATTCTCAAGAAATTAAAATGTATTTTCAAGTGGAATTCTTCTTATTACCATGGGCTCATTATTATGGGATTAGAATTCCCCAGTATTACAGTCAGTGGTCCTGGATTCTTTTATTTTTAAACATCTCTTTTCAATACAAAATACTGTCCAATTCAAATTTTTTAAATTCTGATTATACAGTAGCTATATAGTGCTGATTAAAAGCTCTACAAATATAAAGGGAAATTTTTTTTACAATCTTTAGGAAGATAAACCCTTTAAAATACACGTAAAAATGCCGTCCTTCAAAATAAATAGCAACGATCTTAAAAGGGTTGTAAAAGTATACAAGTTAAAAATTGCTGCAATCTTCATTAAGACAGACCCTTCCAAATAAAAGTAAACATTTTCTCTTAGAAGATAAAAGGTAAAATATTCTAGATCTGTAAAAAGTATTTAAAGTGAAACAAAAAGGTTACAAGGGCAAAGTCTTTAAAATACAGGCTCAAAATTTTTTATATAAACTGCATTCTTTTAGAAAGTCAAACATTTTTTTCTAGCAGAATAGCATAAAACTTTACTAATCAAGTTTAAATCATAATATTTCTGTCTCAGTTTTGAAGTTGATACACCCACTGTCAGTGGAAACTGGCACGGTACATAATCCACTCGAGGTACACAATTCAGGAGGTATGCATGGATAAGGTATGCATGGGTAAGATATGCATGGGTAAGGTATGCATGGATAAGGTATGCATGAATCAGGTATGCATGGATAAGGTATGCATGGATAAGGTATGCATGAATCAGGTATGCATGGATAAGATATGCATGGATAAGGTATGCATGGGTAAGGTATGCATGGGTAAAGTATGCATGGATAAGGTATGCATATCTTATACTTGAGTGACATAATACCACCTCATCAATTAATACTATATGAATCATACCACTCTCCGATGGTGGATTGGCTGTTTTGAAGCTTGTCTGTACAGCTTTCATTCAACGTATTTTGCCAAGTATACAGAACGTACTGACTGGTATAATACTCAGAGCCGTCATAAGGGGCAAGCGATACAGGCAACAAGGCGGAGGGCAAGGGTGCCATTTTGCGGAGTTTGTTGTATTTTTTCAGAGGGAGGCGAGGGGCCAAAGGCAACGCAAGCCTGGTCACCATTGCATCCAATGCAAACTTTTGATGGCCCTGATAATACTTAAAGTCACCGTACTGGATCTTCCTTTCAGAAATGGGTGACTGCAGGGCAGCTTTGACTGCTTTATCTGTTCCAATTACATCTGATACCAACATGACTGGGTAGCCAACAATACACTATGCTTTTTCCAGACTCTATACGTAGATCATGTTTCTGGAAGACGTGGGATATTAGGGAACTGGCAAATTTAAGATTTTGTAAAGTTTTCGATGTGGAAAGTGAATCCAAAAATATAATGAAACAAGTGTTTTGATGGGTTTCAATCTAGTGCAACATTTTAAGTATGGTGTTAACTACTGTGAAAAAGATGGTACCTGTATTTGGTATTTGATCTGAGATGGTGTTCAGGGTGTTGAAGGTAGAGTTAAATTTGGCTTCTGATCATAATTTAAACAAATAATAATTTACAATGCTTGAGATTTTTATTTCAACGTTTGTTATAACCAGAGTGTAATCAATGATTACATAGCTCAACTCTACTTTCACTAATTTCCAGTAGCCATTGTAAACATCACACAGAAAATAAATTCAGACTAAAGTGATCTTGGCCCCTTTTAAAACCAAAGGCTTTTTTCAATCTGTTATCTTTACATATGAACTTTTAATTATTTTAAAATTTGAAATTTGAACTGTTAATTGGCACTATATGGCTGGTAATGTGCTGACATATTATGAAGCCACCTACCTACTGAAACATGGCATACAAGACAAAAGAATACAAAGAACATTATTTTGTGTCATATCAAAGTAGATTTAATAAGTTGATAATAAAAAGATTAATGTTATTTTTTAATCAATTTTGTTTAAATCATTGTTCTTAAAATCTGCTTGAAAAGTCATTATCATTGTTCACCCCTAGAAGTCAGATATTACTGGGTGAAAATCACAGGCTTTGAGCAACCTTGGTAACTGCCAGCAGTACATAGTTCATGCATCAATAATTACCTTGATTTCACAGGTGAGGCCTCACATGAAAAGCATGCAGTCCACTCACCTAATTCCTATACTCATTCACATGTATAATACACAGTTAACCTGCAGAGAGTAACATATCACAATATGCATTGTACAGCCATTAATATGGAAATCTACCATTAAATAAACATATTTATTCAGAATTCCAACTGCCTCGGTCTCAAAGGGCCTCCTGAGTAGGGTATGATCTATATAGGTGTAGCATGGATGAATTAATGTGATCATAAACACAAATATGTAATTCAGATTAGTAAATCATAAAATGTTGGTCACAGTGACCTTCTTTGGTTTTAAGAGCATTGTAGTAAGAGATGCATCCAATTATCAAGTTTCATGACTGGAACATGAACAGCACCCAGGAAATGAACTCTTAACACAAAATTTGAACAAAATCAATGAGCATAAAATATAGGTCACAGATTTCTTTGGAAAATAGGATATAGAACTTACCAAGATGCATTCACTCATCAAGTTTAATGATTCTTTGTAGGATAGTCTGCATATAATATGCCTAAAACTCTTGTGGTCTTGAGCTAAATGCAAAAACTTAAACCAAAGCCATTAAAAGATCAAAAATAGGTCACAATGAACCTCTTTTGTTATAAGAGTTTGGTGGTAGCAGATGCATATCATCATCAATTTCATGATTACAGCATGATCAATCCTGAGAAATGAACATCAAACACAAAAATTTGATCCAAGTCAGTGAAGCATAACATATGGTCGATACTGACTTGCTACTGAACGAGGAAGTAGTGCTCATAAAGATGCATCCCCAAGTTTCATGATTCTATATAGGATAGTATGCACATAGCATGCCAAAAATCTGTGGTCATGAGCTAAATGCAACAACTTAACCTACGCCAGTAAAATGTGAAATATAGGTCACAGTAACCTTTTTTGGTAAAGATATGGTAATGAGTGATGTATAAAACCACCTAGTTTAAGGAGTACAGCATGAACAGTAAAAATGTCAAATTGAACCAAAGCCAGTGAAATGTGAAATATGGGTCACAGTGACATATTTTTAAGATAGTGTACTTATCAATATGCACCTGCTCACCATGTTTCTTTATTCCAGGTATAGCAGTATTATATAATAAATAAAACATCAATGTGGTCATGAGCTAAATACAAAAGCATAAGCTAGAAAAATGATAAATACAGGTCCCAAAGACCTTATATTGCAAGCGCGTGGTACTAATAGGGATGCATATATTAACTAGTTTGATGATTCTGGCATAAACAGTTCTAAAGACTGTAGCTAAGGCAGTTATTATGAAATATCGGTCACAGTGACCTTCTGTTATGAGGGTGTAGTGTTCATCAAGATATGTCCTCAACAAATTTCATGAATCTTAGTACAACAGTACGTATTGAGGGTGCTAAGAAAAAAAAAGAAGAACTATTTGGTTCTGAGCTAAACCCCAAAACTTAACCTAAGGCAGTAAAATGTAATATGTAGATCATAATGACATCCTTTTGTGGTAAGGGTATGGTACTAATAGAGATCTATACAATCATTAAGTTTGATGATTCTAGCATGAACAGAGCTTGAGAAATAGACTTAAAACATGAAATGTAACCAAAATCAATGAAGCATGAAATATTGGTCACAGTGACCTACATTTGTGATAAAGGTGTAGTACTCAAGAT
Source organism: Margaritifera margaritifera (assembly GCA_029931535.1). Classification (NCBI taxonomy): domain Eukaryota; kingdom Metazoa; phylum Mollusca; class Bivalvia; order Unionida; family Margaritiferidae; genus Margaritifera; species Margaritifera margaritifera. Next base: position 764,211 of record JAQPZY010001124.1, read on the forward strand.
GCATCTCCTCACCAACTTTCATGAATCTAGTTGGTCATGAGCTAAATGCAAAAACTTAACATAAGCCAGTAAAATGTGAAATGAGTGTCACAGTGACCTTCCTTTGCGGCAAGGGTGTAGTACTAATAGAGATTCATACAATCATACAGTTTGATGATTTTCATGAACAGAGCTTGAGAAATAAACCTAAACTACAAAATGTAATCAAAGTCAGTAAGTGTGAAATATAGGTCACAGTGGCCTACATTGTGATGAAGGTGTAGTATTCATCAAGATGTATTCCCTCGCCAAGTTTTATGATTCCAGGTAGAACAGTATTTATACAGTGTGCAAAAAACATAAGTAAATGCAAAAACTTAACCAAGAATGTACAACTAATGTACATGTTCGGTACCAATTTAGCCCCCTCCCTTTGGGTAGGTGCTTTGAAACCCACTCAAAACAATTAACTATGACACAGGAAGAATGGCTGACATTCAGTGAGGGTGTACATATGTATATACTTTTATCTGTGTGGATGCTGATGCCAACACCATCGTACAACAACTTACCTCTACTTCATGGAGGTGAGCTAAAAATGACTGTTTAAAAACTGAGATCATCACAACAAAATCTACATTTACTTTTATTAAGTATATGGAAACTTTCCCACATATATGACAATTATATTTAATTCAACTGTTACTTTTATCTATATTTATTAATTCCACTTTTATTAATTTATGAATTATTACATGTATTCGTTGATGAATCAACTACCTACCTTTTTATGAAATTGGATTATTCTGGATTTTGTTTTCATTGTTGATCCAGTCCCTATTATACCTGCCATATTCTGAACAACTTAGATATTATTCTTGAGATCACAACAAATATGCTCACCTTTTTGCAGTTGTTTCAACAAAATGTCATTTGGATTTAAACAATTTAAGTCAGTGATGTTCAGCTCAAATGAACTATTTGTCTTGTCAAGTCACCTTTCCACATAAAGTAAGACATACAAGGCAGTTGCAGATTGTTTGGCTAGTTATTTATTCATTAGTACAACTAACTGTGATCAAAACTGTGAATGTACTTCAACCCTGCGAGGGGGTGTTCTACCTTCTATGTCAAATAGATAATGTACTTCAACCCTGGGAGGGGGTGTTCTACCTTCTATGTCAAATAGATAATGTACTTCAACCCTGGGAGGGGGTGTTCTACCTTCTATGTCAAATAGATAATGTACTTCAACCCTGGGAGGGGGTGTTCTACCTTCTATGTCAAACAGATAATGTACTTCAACCCTGGGAGGGGGTGTTCTACCTTCTATGTCAAATAGATAATGTACTTCAACCCTGGGAGGGGGTGTTCTACCTTCTATGTCAAACAGATAATGTACTTCAACCCTGGGAGCGGGTGTTCTAGCTTCTATGTCAAACAGATAATGTACTTCAACCCTGGGAGCGGGTGTTCTAGCTTCTATGTCAAACAGATAATGTACTTCATCCTTGGGAGAGGGTGGCAATATAATTTTTGAATTTGTCATGATATTCTATTAAGTTATCTATTTAATTAACTGAAATTATTGCAAGAACTATGTCTATGTAAATTGTATTATGGCTAGAGATGTCTATGCAGTTTTCTTCATGGCATAAAAGCAACCATCACTACTCATGCTAAATCAATACAGTAACTACAAAAATTCCAAATCAGATGATAACCCAGTGGGCTGCCAAGAAAAGAATCTGGGATAGACCTGAGAAAGCAATATAATAAGACAGACTGTCTATTAATGGCTTTAATGCTTCCACTTCTCCTTGTTATGAGTAATTATTAATTATTCTTCTGTGTATAATATCTGTATACTTACGTTTTTAAAGAATGTTGAACAAGTCATGATATTATGAAGAAGTCCACTTGAATGAAATGTAAAAAAAAGTCACGATATTATGTAGAAGTCCACTGGGATACTTGAATGTAATGTAGAACAAGTTATGATATTATGTAGAAGTCCACTGGGATATTTGAATGTAATGTAGAACAAGTTAGATATTATGTAGAAGTCCACTGGGACATTTGAATGTAATGTAGAACAAGTTATGATATTATGTAGAAGTCCACTAGGATACTTGAATGTCATGATATCATGTAGAAGTCCACTGGGATATTTGAATGTAATGTACTGTAGCACAGATCTTGCATTCTGGATGGTTCCACACTTTTCAAAAACAAATAATTCCAGGTCTTTAACAGGTACTTTCCTGGATGAAATTCGTTCCTTCAAGGATTATCTAAGGTTCCAACTGAATGGAATTATCAACATTTTGGCATGGGAAGTATGCATTTTTAAATCAAATCTGCTTCCATTTTGAGACTCTCCCTCAACATCCAAGTTACAACCTGAATTAAACATCTGAACATGCACTAAACCACAGCATTTATCACTAGAAACTAGTACAGATGTATTGAAATTCATAAATCTGTCCATATACATCATTTAAACTGTACAAATAAATACGTTAGCTTTTATTACTCTGCTGCAGTGCAACCTTTTTGATCCGGTTTTTGGTTTAACACCATTTTTCAGCACATGCTGGTTTCATGGTGGACAGTATATTTGGTGGAGGAAGAACCTGGGAAGAACCACCGACACATGGGAAGATACTGGGAAGCTTTTTCATATAACTCTGGATGAGCTAAGACTTGAACCCATGCAGACAGAGGTGAGATGTGTGTGATCTGTAAAGGCAAGTGCCTTAGACCAATTGGCCATCCGGGGCCTCTAAATCCCATTTTGGATTAAAAAATTGTAAAGAATGAACAGCTAAAAGTTTTGTTTTCTTCTCCACCATTTAATTCCTAAAACATCATAATGATCAGTCATCAATCATGAGCAAATAGGGCTGTCGCTTTTACAAACAAGCCGAAGTTGATCTGATATAGCTCACCTGTGAAGTTATCATATGTCAGCTTGCAAATGCCAATTCACGCGTATTCCAACTACAGTGGGGAAAGAAAAGTTTCTAATATATATATATATATATATATATATATATATATAAACACTTTCTCTGCATAATAAGGAAACGTTGTGGATACAACCAACATAATAAGGACAAGTCATGGATACAACCAACATTATCCCCTTGATCCCTCCCTACCCCTTAAGGACTTGGCCCTGATTCATAACTTAAAAACTGTTCAGATACCCACCCTTGACAGACTTACTTAGCCTTATAAGGGGAATTAATCTGGGCTGTCAGCATTGATTTCCTGGGTCTCTCCTAACCGCCTGGAGTCATTACTTGGAAACCACTGGGATCCTCAGACAAGGGAGCTGCAGTGGCCCAATGCTTAAGGCACTGGACTTATATACAAGAAGGTTGCAGGTTCAATTTCCAATATCTGAACATTCTGGACTGACTACCAAAATTCTCTGTATTTTCTAAAGGTCACTGATTTCTTTGCTCTTAGTAACTGAATTTGAAAGTGTTGCAAAGGGAAAGCATATTGGGTTATTTTTTAAATTAAAGTTAAAAGTACAAAATATAAATAAAAAATAATTTGTGACTAATGGCACTGAATATATGAAATTACATAAAATAATAGACAATACATGTAATAACATATAATACACAATACATGTGATAACATATAAATAACATGTTTAAGGCAATTTAATCTGGCAATACTAGCAACTGTCAAACCCTATTTAACAAATATATCAAACTTGTTTCAAAATATTCAAGAATTTCAAATGTGGTCAAATTGTTTGCTATAATTCTCTGCCAAAAATGTATAAACTTAGACATGGTTTCCGCAAGAAATATACCAGCAAAATCTTTTCCTGCACATAGTTAAATATGTAAAAAGCTTCTGATGCTTAAATACGTATACTGGTATGCATTAGAAATGTGCAACAATAGTTTGGTTCCATTAAACCCATTTTTAGTTCTATTGCTTAGAGGCTACACTGCATTATTATTAAATTTCCACACAATGTTGGTAAAAACCTCTTTATCCAAAATATTATAATAATTGGTATTCTACAAACTGGTCTTATACTATAATTATATTATCCAATTATTTTAGACTTAAAGAGTGCTCCTTGTTATAATATATCTTATATTTATTGTCAGTTTAAATTACAAACTATTTCATTTTAATCACTAATTTGTATTTTTTTTTTATTTTTTATAATGTTCTATCAAAATATATTAATCTTGTATTATAAAATAAATTTTGCATCATTTTTTTCCCCTTAAAATTCTGCAACGGGAAGAACTCCGCATAACTCCAAAACTAAATAGTCCTTATCAAAGGTTACCTCCCTTGCATTCCCGTAATAACAAGAGGACCAAGTGGGGCCAAGATTGCGTACCTTCTGACATCTGCTTAACAGCCAAATACAAGAGCTATTGGCCAAGAACTATGGGTCAATAGGATGCTTTATGATGAAATTTCTTCCAATGCTGTTGATTACATCTGTTATGAAAACAACTCTTTCAAGGTTTATCAAGTTTTTCTATCTTCATCCATATTTGATGGTACATTAGCATCATTTGTCCAATATTTAAAGCTTCCTATGCCAGGGCGCTTTGGGTAAAAGTTAGTCAAAATCTATCCAGCAGTTTTGTGGGATAAAGTTGTATACAGCGTGCGAAAATTGCTGCCAACCCACTGGTCCAATGCCAGGTAATTTGATGGCAGACTGGGTCAAAAATCGAGAAGTCGGTCCATCTGGTCAGTTCGATTTTTAGGTATATTGAATACATCTAATCTACAAATTATATAGTGTATGATCTTAAAAGAAATAATAGAAATATAGTGCAAAAAAAATAGTGGTGAATTGTTTCTGATGACCACTAGCGAATCTGGGTGAGATGAGAAGATAAATAACTCTCGTGCAGTCTGCATTCAAAAGATTTTTGTAACTCCAGTTAAAAACTCTTCTGTGTCTATGCAATGTCTGGTAAAACATGCTACTTCTGATTCCCAACATCAACATGTGGAGGTATTTGGATGCCTCAAAGCCACCAGAGGCTAAAAACCAAACACAGCCAAGGAAATAAAAGAACTATTCAAAAGGAATACAACACTATCAAATGACAACAATGTTTTAAAAACAGTTGGGTTACAGAATTTGCTTGGAAGATAGAAACAGAATGCATGCCAACACCAAAGAATGCCATTAACTGTTCAACTGCAATCTGCTGATGTGGATGCATTTGTTCCGGTTCCCAGAATCCACTGCTGGAATGCATCTTTCCACAGACCTAATTTCATGGGTAGCTGTACTTTGGATACCAGAGCCTCATCTTTGGAGACTGGGTCTAGTTCTGATACTGTCATTGAGGACAAGTCAGTGAATGAGGATCCTGATTCTTATTCTATGATTCAGACTGTCATCAATGGCCAGCATCTACATATGTTATGTATGGATCTGGATCAGCTGGCCAGTAAACATTATTATTCTGGTCAGTAAACAATGGACATGTTATGCCGAATTTAATAAAATGTAATAAATTTGACATATGACATCAATATCTTTTTGTGGTTTTCTTTGCTAATCATGTTTCATGATATAAATAACCTTACTAAGGGCTGATATTCATGTCTACCTGCATTTACCATTGAGTCACCGACTATTTTTTGTCTTCTTGTATGATGAAATGTAGGACCAGTAGCTTATGGACAGGACCAGTAGTATTTTCAGGTTACTGGTCCTGTGGGCTTGCAGTATTTTGTTGGCACGTATCACACACGGGTTGTGTAAATGTTTTTCTCCTTTTGGTGGTGGATTGGCATTATATGTACAATCTGAAAGCTATCTATGCCAGGATGCTCTCTGCCAAATCTGTCAAATTGAGTCAATTAGTTTTTGAAAAGAAGTTGATTAAATGTTTTTCTATTTTTAGTAATGGTAGGCATATTTGATGGATCGGCACCATTTCTATAAATCTCAAAGGTCCTCATTCCAGGATGTTTTCTATCAAGATTGGTTAAATTCTATTCAGCAATTATGGAGAAATCATTTAAGGCTTTGCCCATTTTTAGTAATGGTGACCATATCTGATGGCAGATTAGCATCATTTGTGTAAATTTGAAACGTCTTCATACTAGCAAGCTTTCCGTCCAATACGATCATATTCTGTTCAGCAGTTTTGGAGAAGTCGTTTAAATCTTTTCTATTTTTAGTAATGGCAGCCATATTTGATGGTGGATCAGCATCAGTTATACAAACTTTAAAGTTTTCTATGCAGGATGCTTTGTGTCAGATTTGGTCAAATTCTCTTGAGCTGCTTTTGAGAAAAGTTGTTTAAAGGTTTTCATATTGTTCGTAATGGTGGGCATATCTGATGGCATATTGGCCTTATTTGTAATTGAAAGGTCTTCATGCCAGGATGCTTTCTACCAAGTTTTGTCAAATTCTACTGAGCAGTTATGGTGAAGAAGTTGTTTAAAGGTTTTCTATTTCTAGTACTGGTGGTTCCATTTTTTATGGCAGATTGGCATCATTTGTACGAACCTGAAAGGTCTTCATGGCGGATGCCTTCTAATAAGTTTTGTCAAAATCTATTCTGTGGTTTTGCTTGGAGAAGGTGTTTAAAAGCATCATTAGCACAAATCAGAAAGGTCTTCATGCTGGATGCTTTTTGTCAAATATAATACAATTTTATTATAGAAATTTAAGTAAACAAATCAACATCGCAATCGGTTAAATTAGAATTTCTAACATATTTTGTGTGTAAATGATTTATCCAACTTTAACCATTTTTTGGCAAAATTACTGGACTTTTCCTAGTCAGGAACAAACTAATTCTCATTCCCGATTTTTCCAGTTTTCCTGGTTGCATGGGAATCCTGATTCTGGTAACCCCTGGGATCTTACTAGTATCAGACCCTACAGTAACAATGAATGATGACATGTTAGTTAAGACTCACTACCATATATACTCGCGTAATCCGGGTACAAATGCAAACAAGATAGACCCTGATCTGCCATCACATAATGTGCCAACAGATCAGGGTCTATGTTGTTTGTTCCATAGATTAATCCTTACAAACTGCATAGACCCAGATCTGCAAGTGCATTATGCGACGACAGATCTGGGTCTATGCAGTTTGTAGTTGGTATCGGCTTATACGCGAGTATATACAGTAAGTTGATCAATCTTGCACAAGCCATGTTGAACAAGATTATATTTCTCCTGGTTAATGTGCATTACCTTGCTGTGTTGCCTGTGACTGTTGTTGTGACTGGGACTGGGACTGGGACTGGGAACCACTCCAAGGACCTTTTTGACTGGGGTCCTTTTTCTCTTTTGCCTCTCCGTCCTCGCCCTCATCACCAGATTCCTTATTCTCCTCTTCTTCGTGTGTTTCCTCTTTCTCACTGAAATTTAGGTTTTTGTTCTAATCAAATGAATATTACAGAGGAAAACAAAAAATCTGATAGAACAACCTTGACTTGCAGAAAATATAACCCCAAATGTTAGGGGACCTTCTGAAGGTTACCATGTGACCATGTACATCTTGTTCACTCAAATACTCATAGTGTGTAAAGGCAAAATGATTGATACTCCAGTAGGTCATATATTTCTCTTCCGCACCCATCATTTCCTTTTATACAGGTACATATGTACTTAAAGAGTCAAAAGACTTATGCACAGATTTCTAGGCTGTGGTGAGAAGCTTGAGCAATAAACTCAGACATGTGAACAAGACCTCTGACCTTATAATCAATGTCAGAATGCTGACTATCAACTTGTTCATTGGTATACAACAAATTACAAAGTCTGATCAAAATTCACATGTATATGTACAAATCATTGTGTTCATAAGCTTAACGACTGACTTGACTCCAACGTCAATTAGATCTGGTTTTCAAACCTCCTTCAGAAAGTGCAATGTCTTGGTGGTCACATCTGTACCATTTTCATTCAGAACCAATTCAATTGTGCAAGAAGTGTTTCAATGTAAACCCCATAACAATGCCACCATTCATGGAAGAAGATTAGTGATTACAAAATGTTAGAGATGGCTATGGTGCCATGTTGGAGGTCAGATGAGCACCATTTTGATTTAGAACTAGCCACATATTGCATAGGACCAAATAGACATCACAAGTCTTTAAGTGAAAACCGATGCCAATATGACCATAAATTCAGAAGGAGTAGCAATAACAGGATTATCAAGATGGCCATATTGGATGCCAAATCTGAACCATTTTCAATCTGGAACAACTAAACATCATATGAAGTCTTTTAGTGAAAACCACATGTTGATACAATTAGCAATGCAGGATGTTTAATGATAACACCATTTTCAAGATGGCCACCATGAAGACCATATTGGATGTCTAAGGGCATGTCAGATGGGCACCATTTTCATTTAATACCAACTAGACATCATAAGAAGTCTTTTAGTCAAAACATCATGCATGACCATCTATTCAGCAGGACTACCAGAAGTCTGAAAACCCATGCCGATACAACCATCTGTTCAGGAGGAGTAACAATAACACGATTTTAAAGATGGATGCCATGGCAGCCATATTGGATGTCAGATTGGAACCATTTTCATTTAGAACCAACTAGACATCATAAGAAATCTTTTAGTGAAAACCCAATGTAAGAGTAGCAATAACAAGATTTACAAGCTGGCTACCTTGCGGCCATTATGGATGTCTGCTGGGCACCCATGTCATTCAGGAGCAACTAGACATCATGAGAAGTCTTTTAGCGAAAACCCCATGTAAATATGAACATCCACTCAGAAGTAGTTACAAAACAATTTCAAGTTGGAAACCTTAGTGACCATGTCAGATGTTAGGTACCATTTTCATTTAGGCCCAATCAGACATCATAAGAAGTCTTTTAGCGAAAACCCCATGTAAATATGAACATCCACTCAGAAGTAGTGACAAAACAATTTCAAGTTGGAAACCTTAGTGACCATGTCAGATGTTAGGTACCATTTTCATTCAGGCCCAATCAGACATCATAAGAAGTCTTTTAGGGAAAACCCCATGTAAATATGAACATCCACTCAGAAGTAGTGACAAAACAATTTCAAGTTGGAAACCTTAGTGACCATGTCAGATGTTAGGTACCATTTTCATTTAGGCCCAATCAGACATCATAAGAAGTCTTTTAGGGAAAACCCCATGTAAATATGAACATCCACTCAGAAGTAGTGACAAAACAATTTCAAGTTGGAAACCTTAGTGACCATGTCAGATGTTAGGTACCATTTTCATTTAGGCCCAATCAGACATCATAAGAAGTCTTTTAGCGAAAACCCTGAGTCAACATGACAATCCATTCAGGAGCAGTAGCAACAAGATTTTCAAGATGGCTGCTGTGGTGACCACACTTCATGTCCGAGAGCAACCATTTTCATATAGGACCAACTAGACCTTGGGATGAAAGTGTTTGTAAAAGTTTCATGGGAATCCTCCAAGTAGTTTAGGAGTAGCGATAACAAATGTGTGCCAACAGATGAAAGGCCACTGCATAAACTCTTCTGGTCAATGACCAGTAGAGTTTTAAACTGAGTCTCGTACATGCAAAACTATGGACCATTGTGACAAGTTAGAAGCCTGTGACTTGAAACTGTAGGTCCTAGAAGCTGGGACTCTCACCAATGACAGCTCTGTCTGAAGGAGAACTATATCAAACTTTATATAAATTGCTGTCAAAGTGCAAAATGCAGCTGAGTGAGCAAAAAATAAAAATTAAAAAACCTGATGGTGAGATCATGACAAAAATAATTTTTGTTTGCTTGTAAAGATCAGCAACAAACTAACCAGAAGTCTGACCTGTGAGTTGCATCATTATGACATAATTTTCTGGATATGCTGGGGAAACAGGATTTCCTAACATATCTGGCTACAAACTTGAAACATACAGCAATATTTATGTAGAAGATATATGACTTTCAAAGAAGTTTAGCACAGCAATTTAATATTGTTGCCACTGCTGCCACCATTGTCAGAAAAGTGATGCCTGTGTCCCACTATTCACAGACAAGATATAATATTAAACTTATGACACCAAGCAATAATTAAGCAAGCCTGTCCACAGAGAGGTGGCTGAACAGTGGAACCAAATCTTGTATGGTTTTTTCATCTGTTGCTTTACAAGCTAAAACAATAATGTCAATAAAACTGGAGACAAATAATCCAATAATTTATGTTCCAATTTTAACTAGATTTGTGTTTGTAAAACATTTATGTCCTTACTGCAGTCCAAAGAAGTTAAAAAACTTCCTACAATTTTAAACAATTGCTATTATGGCACGAAAATCTAATCAGGTCATGCACATATGCATACACAGATGGCTACAAAATTTCATTACTTGACTTAAAAATGAATTAGCCCCAGCTTGTCAAGATAATTTTTAAAATTGGAATGTGTGATCAAAATCTCGAAAGAAAAATTTAGAAAAAGTGCAGTTAATTACTCCAGTATTGCATGTTTTTTCTTAGGTTAATTGAAAATATTTTGGGCAAATTATTTGTCATCATTGCTTTCTCTTCATCTTCTTCCATGAATATTAAATAAGATTATACTCATTCAGGGTCAAATTGGTTTTAGCATTTTCACTTTCACAATCCGAACTATTTCCATAACTTTAATGTCTAGATCTCTCTGTATCAGATGTGCACCCAACATTTGATATGAAGAACTATAAGCAAACAGGTTACAGAGTCACAGTCTATGCCAATGTAGACAATCATGTAACTGGCCTACTGATACAGCAACTTGGAGATTTTAATGAATGATCACTGTGACATTAGACTGTCAATCTCCACCCCACCCCACAATTCATTTCTATTTTGTTTCTTAATTAGCTCCTTATTCTAGCAAATAAAAATGTTGACAAGCGGTGATACTAGCAACAAAAATGTCAACAGGGGGTTAAGTCAGCCAAGCTGAATGGAAATTATGACTTTCAGACTACTGTTTGATAGTTCTTCCACGACTGAAAAGTTCTGAATATATTTCGTTATAATTGTTTTGCTTCTTTAAACATGTCAATAAATTGAATGGAGATCAATAGACAACTTAAAATTTATTAAATGATCAGCTGCTGGTTTTATCATTCTGGAAGACCACTGTCTGCAACTGGTGAGTGTGAAGTGGCTAATGTGAAGGAGGCAACTGATGAAGATGCTGAAGACACGGTGGAAAATATTTCCAATTATTATGGGCATTAATTCATCAGCTGGTTTTTTTTTCTAATGAAGAATCATATGAAGCTCAGAAAGGTTTGTGCAAGATGGGTCATGCATTGGTTGCCAGCTGATCAGACACAGACTCTGGCTGAAATCGCCAAACAGCTACTTGCCAAACATGAAAAGAGTGACCAGAGATGTTTGAATGAGATTTTCACAGGTGATGAAACAGGGATTTACTTTTTTGAACCAAACTCATGAGAAAATAATAAAGTCTGGATCGGGGAAAACAAGCAGTCATTCAACATAGGCAGACTGCCAAGAGAGTTTTTTTATGCATTACCATATATACTCGCATATAAGCATGTTCAAGTATAAGCCGACTTCTCCTCACTCTCCTTCAAACCAAATATAGCATCAGCCTCAGTTCCATCCAAGACATTGATGATACAGCACTTTCGAAATGATTTGGTAATCATTTCTGACAGAATCAAGTCCCACGTGTCTTTGACCCACTTGGTGACCAGGTCAATGTCCGGCTCCATGAAATTTCCACCTTTCATCAGCTTCACTGTGCCTGAACACACCCAGTCAGACCAAATCTTTCGTAACCTGTCTTTAAACGGCTTGTTTAGGCAGACATCAAGAGGTTGTATATTGCTACCTGCTTGTTATTTACCCTTCCTAGGCATGCATACAACACAAACCCCTATGGAGCCTCTCACTCTTATTACTTAGATACTAACGATCATACATGTATTTCTACTCTCAATACCAAAATGTTTCTGTCATATGTACCTTCAGAATCATAATTTCCTAAATCTTTTTTATTTAGTTTATTTTCATATTTATTTACACATAAATAAAGCTTGCATTTGTTTGTAAGGTAGATTTTAATGATCACTGATTAGCAGAGGGTTAAACACTGGATGGACAGATTACTAATATGGAGGTTCTCTTGGAAAAAACATACAATCGAAGCTCTCTTACATGTATCGCCATGTTTTCTGGTGGATGGACATGTATCAGATAGATAAAAATAGTCAAGTAGTGCCTGTTTTTCATTCATTATCCTACCCATAAAGTTAGAAAAAATATTTGTTTTACTTCATGACAGCACATCATCACATGAGCTCCGCGGCATCATTAGGCATGTCATCTTGTCGTCGGTGATCTACAATAACAATATATACCAGTAGTCCACAAGAAAACTTAAAATTTTTCAAGTTCAGACCTTGTTCCATGGATAAGCAGACATCCCTTCTTCAAGGCGTTTATTTTTTCCCAAATTATTTGGCTTGTACACGAGTATATATGGTATTTTTTGATGCAACAGGCCCGGTTGTCAAGATACCTGTGACTGACTCCACTAGTGTCACTAGACATTTGTATGCCTACAAAGTGCTGCCAAAAGTTGTGGAACACTACCAAACCACTGTCAGTGCACTGATACCCAATGTATCCATCTACTCCATGACAATGCACTGGCACATAAATCTGCCATTGTGACAGACTTCTTGAAGGAGCATAGCATCCAAACTCTGCCAGATCCTCCATTCAGACCTGATTTAGCGCCAAATGATTTTGTTTGAATCCTGTTATCAAAGATTTGCTGACAAGCAGAATATTTGGAAGCCACCATCTGGTTTGAAGTGCATTTTTCCAGTGCATGAACAGCATACCAAAAAGTGAATACAAAATGGCATTTAATAATTTGATAATCAGACTGGAAAAGCATACCAAAAAGTGAATACAAAATGGCATTTAATAATTTGATAATCAGACTGGAAAAGGATACCAAAAAGTGAATACAAAATGGCATTTAATAATTTAATAATCAGACTGGAAAAGGATACCAAAAAGTGAATACAAAATAGCATTTAATAATTTGATAATCAGACTGGAAAAGGATGTAGAGGTGCATGGGGAGTACTCTAAGGGGAAGCACTGACATACTGTTCACTAATAAAGAAGATTTTAAATAGCCCTTACATGTTTTCAACATTCACATGATTGAAGACAGACCCAACTGTTTCTTCTGTTATTAAGATTGCTGTTATACCTGTAGATTTCTCATCCAATTTTGCATGCATGAGAAAGTTTCATGCATGAATTTACCTGTAATACACAATTTCCCTCCATAAAATTTGACATCTGTGACTGAAATCCAGGTTACTGAGAACCCCGATATGCATACAAATAAGCCTGTAAAAATATAATTTCTCTACATTCAGTGGTTTCTGCATTCTAACAATTTTCCCAGGTTGGACAGACAGATGGACATATGGTATGATGTATGCCCTTGCTGCAAGCAATGAGGCATAAATAACAAGTGACAATGGGTTTTATTTGGAAAATGTTGTTAATGAATGCAATGAGGCATAAATAACAAGTGACAATTGTTTTTTTTTTTTGAGAAAATGTTGTTAATGAATGCAATGGGGCACAAATAACAAGTAACAATGGGTTTTATTTGGAAAATGTTAATGAATGCAATGGGGCATAAATAACAAGTGACAATGGGTTTTATTTGGAAAATGTTGTTAATGAATGCAATGGGGCATAAATAACAAGTGACAGTGGGTTTTATTTGGAAAATGTTGTTAATGAATGCAATGGGGCATAAATAACAAGTGACAATGGGTTTTATTTAGAAAATGTTGTTAATGAATGCAATGTGGCATAAACAACAAGTGACAATGGGGTTTTTTTTGAAAATTTTGCTAATGAATGCAATCAGGCATAAATAATAAGTGACAATGGGTTTTATTTGGAAAATGTTAATGAATAGAATGGGGCATAAATAACAAGTGACAATGGGTTTTATTTAGAAAATGTTGTTAATGAATGCAATGGGGCATAAATAACAAGTGACAATGGGTTTTTTGTTGGAAAATGTTGTTAATGAATGCAATGGGGCATAAATAACAAGTGACAATGGGTTTTATTTAGAAAATGTTGTTAATGAATGCAATGGGGCATAAATAACAAGTGACAATGGGTTTGATTTGGAAAATGTTGTTAATGAATGCAATGGGCATAAATAACAAGTGACAATGGGTTTTATTTGGAAAATGTTGTTAATGAATGCAATGGGGCATAAATAACAAGTAACAATGGGTTTTATTTGAAACATGTTAATGAATGCAATGGGGCATAAATAACAAGTGACAATGGGTTTTATTTAGAAAATGTTGTTAATGAATGCAATGGGGCATAAATAACAAGTGACAATGGGTTTTATTTGGAAAATGTTGTTAATGAATGCAATGGGGCATAAATAACAAGTGACAATGGGTTTTATTTGGAAAATGTTGTTAATGAATGCAATGGGGCATAAGTAACAAGTGACAATGGGTTTTATTTGGAAAATGTTGTTAATGTAGATAATGATCTGTTGGTGTAGGACTTTGCTCTAAGCTACCATAGTTTTTTATCACAGACATGAATAAGACACGAATAAATTAAACCATATACATTACCCAATTTGGAAATTCTGTATTCTTAAACCAGTGTAGTCTGCCTCCTTCTCTTCCTCAAAATCATGCCACTCCTCGTCTTCCTACAAATAAAATAAATGTATTGTCTTATAAAATCACTCCATACCATGACAGGTAATCTTTTGTGCAATCATCTACTGGGTATCTTATGTCCCCCGACTGAATTGAGTACAAAATCTGACAACATAGCACAGGCACACAACTCCATTAAACAGAGCGCACAACTCCATTAAACACTGTTGTTAGACAGTGCCAAATGTACAGTAACTGATGCCGTTTTCCCTTGCTTTTCCAACAATTACTGCTAGAAACTTCAACCGTCAACGACAATAAGTGTTATGATTTTAGGTTAAGGAGTCTTGCTCTCATATTTATGTAAAGATCACTGTTAGCTAGGGGTGAAATGATACACCTGTGCCGCGTTTCGATACCATTCACATCCTATGATATGATACATTATCGATTCTCAGTTTAAAGAATAAGGCAAATGACAAATAATTATTCATGACTGCTTAAGATTAAAGTAAGTTATATAGGGTAGATGTCGTTTTGTATCGATTCTTGACCTCTTGTATCGATACGTGTATCGATATGGCAAAAGTATCGATGCATCAATATATCGATGAATCATTCCACCCCTACTGTTAGCATTGACTTGAGTTGAGTATCTGATAGCTTATGAATCTTGATATGAAAAACAATAACATTGATAGCAAAATTATGCTACCTGGTATGTCACTGATTATTACAGGACTATATTTGGTTTCAAAAGATCCTGTTTCAAGACAGGAAAAACGGGGTCAAGTCAGAGCTGCACTAACACTCATCTGCCAAGCACTCTTAAATAAATGAAATAATTGGGTAAATGCAAATCTATTTCACTTGCTCTAATTTTCATTTAGAATATAAAAAAGGTTACCACTTTCCGAGGATTGTAATTACAGGAAAGTGGTCACTTATAAACCAGAGTGCAATCAATGATTACACAGCTCACCTCTATCAAGCTATTAGTAGTCTCTAGTAGCCATTGTAAACATTAATTATCATTCAGTAAATAAATTCAGACTAAAGTGATCCCGAAAATGAAATGTTGGCTCCTGTGACATGGCATAAAAGATATAAAACAATGAAAAAGAACATTCTTTTCCATGATATCAAAGTAGAGGTACTATAATAAGTCGATAAAAACCAGAGATTCATATTGTTATCATTGTTCTTAATGGTTCAGAAGATATTATCCTTGTCCATCACTAGAAGCCATTATTTACTGGGTGAAAGTCATCAGGCTTTGAGTAACCTTGGAGTGACAGCCAGTATGGCCACTATTAGAAGCATAGTTCATCCATCAGTGTTTACCTTGATTAGCCACTACAGCTGAAATCTCACATGAAATGCATGTACTCCACTCATCTAATTAATATATTCATTCACATGTGCAATACAGTTATCCTGCTGAGGGTAAGTTATCAGATTATACAATGTATAGTCATTAATATGGAATGTTTACCACTGAATGAACATATTTATTTCTACTTCCAACTGTACTGGTCATAAAAGGGCTGTATACAACATGGAAAAATCTATGTGGTCTTGCACTAAACACATATACATAACCTATGTTAGTGTAACCTATGTTAGTGCAGTATAAAATGTATGCCACAGTGACCTTCTTTGACTGTAAGGGTGTAGTACTAACACAGATGCACCCAATTCCCAAGTTTCATAATTCTAACTTAAAAAGCACATAAAAAATGATCTTTAGACACAAAATTTCAACAAAGTCACTCAAGCATGAAATATATTTCACACAAGTATCTTTTTGCAATAAGGGTGTGATAATTATCAAACTTCATCCCATCACCAAGTTTCATGATTCTAGGTAAGATAGTATGCATATAGCATGCCAAAATCTTATGTGGTCATGAACTAGGTGTAAAAACAAAGCCAGTAAAAGATGAATTTTAGGACTGGATCACCTTCTTTTGCTGTAAGCACAGGGTACTCAATGAGATGCCAATCATCATTAATTTCACAACTTAAGCATAAACAGTACATGAGAAATAAGAATCAAGCACAAAATGTAACCAAAGTCAGTGATGTGTAAAATATGGGCCATAATGACATATTTTTGCAATGAGGGCGTAGTGCTCATTAAGATGCATTTCCTCACAAATTTTCATGACTCTAGATGGGATTGTATGCACAGCATGCCAAATCCTATGTGGTCATGAGTTAAACACAAAAATATAACTTAAGCAAGTAAAATGTGAACTGTAGGACAGTGACCCTTTTTTTGTGCAGATGTGTTACTAATAGAGATGTATAAAATTTAATGATTCTATCATGAACAGTTAAAGGACAAAATGTAACCAAAGTCAGTGATGCGTAAAATATGGGTCATAATGACATACTCTGGTTATGAGGGTGTAGTACTTATCCCCTCAGTATAACAGTATATATACAGGATGCAAATACCTATGTGGTCATGAGCTAAATTCAAAAACTTGACCCATGTAAAATATGGAATGTTGGTCACAGTGACCTTTATTATTAAGGGTATGGTACTAACAGAGATGCATACATGCATCTAGTTTGATGATTCTACCATGAACAGTGCTTGACAAATAAACTAAAAATGCAAAATGAACCAAAGTCATTTAAGCATGGGTTACAGTGGCCTACTATTATGAGGGTGTAGTACTTATCAAGATGCATCTCCTCACCTAGTTTCATGATTCTAGGTATGATGGTATGTGGGACTTTATAAATTTAAAAAAGTCAGCTTGCCCAGGGCAAGCTGACTGGAAAATTGAACTTGCCCTTGGGAGATTTTAGCTTACCCCACAGTATGACAACATAAAACATTAGGTAAAATAAAATATGGAATGTTTTAAAGAAATTGTATTATATTTGTTTTACAAATAAAGAACTTTTGTTTTCTTTTGTCTTTGTTTGCATCTTAAAACCATATGCTGATAATATAAGTTACCAAAAAAGACGTATGTAAATAGCATATGTAGATAAATATACAGAAGGAAGTGTTAGAACGCATATATAGTTAGAAAAGCAAAGACAGACATATACATGTATATGAATAGATAGATAAGGGTTTCAAAAATAGCTAGATTTTAGAGAGAGAAAGAGAGATGTTTTGGTAAAAAACAGTGAACTGAAAAAATAAACAACTATTTTTCTTTGAAACAAGTTCATTAGATTAGTTTGTGGAAACTTGGTCAAGTTTCCTTCTTTTTTGCCCAGATATGCTAGCACAATCGTCTCTTTGACTATATCAACAATAATGAAAGCAAGCCTTTATGTAATGATTTATTTATAATTATAACTGAATGAAATGAGAACAATAATTTTAGCCATTTACTCAATAACCTTGAAATCAGCAACAAGTATCAAAACAATATTTGACATGCCAACTTGAGAATGATTTGAGAACATTTATTTTTATCCATTCAATTCTCTGCCAAACAGTAATTATGTATCGTTCTCCTGTAATTATCACATAAACAATAGAATATAAACACTGCACGAGGGTGCTAGATTTTCTGTATATTGATCACACGTTTAAAGAAATCCAAGTGACCATTTATTAGAGATGAGTGTCTTTTATTTCCAAACACACCTGTCAAAGAAATCTCTCAAGTTATAATATTAACAAGTATTGCCTAGTCACGTTGAAATCATTGACATGCATCAAAACAATTTCTGACATGGTGAATTTTTAGAGTTGGCAATCTCGGCATGTATCAGAGCTCAGAAAATGCATGCGACTAGGTTAGGACTGAAAAGTCAAAGAATCATGTATACATACAAATATTACAATTAAAATAAAACTGATAAGTTAAAAAAAAAAAAAATCCCGATTTGTCAAAATTTGT
Organism: Margaritifera margaritifera; assembly: GCA_029931535.1. Classification (NCBI taxonomy): domain Eukaryota; kingdom Metazoa; phylum Mollusca; class Bivalvia; order Unionida; family Margaritiferidae; genus Margaritifera; species Margaritifera margaritifera. Next base: position 782,765 of record JAQPZY010001124.1, read on the forward strand.
TTTAAATAGTAGATAGTCACATTATCATGCCTGCGTGAGTATATCATGTGAAATAAAGGATCTATAGATGAAAAAACTACGGGTAGTTATGTAATAGAAGAAGGCAGTACATATACAACTAAAAGTGTTGATGATATATGTACTGTGGCAAGATTGCAGAGTATAAAATTTGAAGAACGTAAATCACTATGAACTGAACACAACCTCTCTCTACTTAAACACGGGCAAGTACCTTGCAAACTTGAGCTTGCCCGAGCCAAATTAGAGCTTGTCTCAGGCATCCGGCAAGTGGATCTGTAAAGTTCCCGTATGTATGCAATGTGCAAAATCCTATGTGGTCACAAGCTAAACACAAAAACTTAACCCAAGCCAGTAAAATGTGAAATATGTATCAAAGTGACCTTGTTTTGTTGTAAAGGTTACAAAAATGTGTTTCCAGTTTCATGCTATAAAGAATAGTGCTGCTCAATCAGAATGAGATTTTTTTGTATTCATTTTCCCCCTAAATTTATCAAAAGTGAACCATGGTTGAATGACCTATTTTTTTTCCTTTGAGAAAAGAATTGTTAGTATTACTCAACAACATGATGTTATACAAGAGTTAGATATGTACTTTATATAATTACTTAAATAATTTGTGTTTGACTGATATGACTTCCTGTAAATTTGAATCTGACCACAATTACATGTAGCAAACAGCATGCAAAGGTAGCAATTATTAAATCATGCTTTCTAGTCCGTGTCCATTAGGCACTTAATAATATTTGGAGACATAGTAAGCATCTTCATGAGCATGACATCTAAATAAAATCTGGACTGGACACAACATTAAGAGGATCCAGATTTTTGTTTCAAAAAGGTTATTATGACCTATGTTGGGAATGAGGGTGAAGTACTTTTTAAGATGTATCCTTTCACCGTTTCATAATTCCATGTATAACACCAAGTAGAAAGAGTGCAAAAGACCTATCTGGTCATTAACTGAATGTAAACACCTAGCACAAGCCAGTAAAATGTGAAATGAAGGTCACAGTGACATTCTCTCATTGTAAGGATGTGGAACTAAAAGAGATGCATACAATCATCTAGATTGAACAGTGCTTGCGAAATAAACTTGAACACAAAATGTAAGCAAAAAGTCAGTGAAGCATAAAAAATGGGCCACTGTGACCTACTTTTGCAATGAAGGTGTAGTACTCATCAAGATGCATCTCCTCACCAAGTTCCATGATTTCAAGTATAACAGTATGTATACAGGGTGCAAAAAAACACGAGCTAAATGCAAAACTTAATCAAGAATGTTCAACTAATGAAATGTACCAAGTTAGCCCCCTCCACAGATTATATATATATATATATATATATATATATATATATATATATATATATATATATATATATACATACCATAACTTTGCACTGAATTCTTGAAAAAATGATGCTATATATACATATAAGTATGCATTAAGAACAAGATCTGAATCAATATTTTTCTATTTTTTTATAATCATGAAAATGAAAATGTCACGACATATAAGTGGGGATTAACTTTCGCTAGGAGTGAACAATCCCATCCTGTTGCAATATAATGTGGTGCCTTGACAAATAAATGCTTTAATAACAAAATATGAATGAAGTGGGAATGGTAAGGTCATCAACAATCAAGATTTCTACAGCACTTGAAAAAGGTGCAAAAGACTCAACTTAAGAGGACCTACGAGGAAGTTAATCCTTTACATTAAACTCCTTGAAACAGACCAGACAGCTGAATTCTTGTTAACCTTCCTCACAGAAAAACAGTACGCCAATGTGTTGGAAATCTCAAAAGTCTCTATATTTACACAAGTTTTACAACCAGATTTACGTGTTTGAATTAAAGACAACACCATGGATTGTGTCCCATCAAAGTTCCACAGCGACATGGTAAATATTTGCCCAAATTGTACAAAACTAACAATAAAAATAAAAAACTAACTAGCAATAACTTGAATGAAGCTAAAACATTCTTATATGCCTTTTTGATGAAAGCAATTTTGTCCAAGTTTATAATTTTTCATCTGTATTCATCACTGCCCTTCACCAGTACCATGTCTTTTGCCATCCAGTGTGGCAACACAGTGATGTCATCTAGATCAGTCATGAAAATCCTAAATAGTATATGATTTCTTAATTTATAGAAGAATGATGTGTGTCTGACATTTATATTTAAATACAGTGAAACCCCGCAATAACGCGCCCTGCGATAACGCGAATTCTGATATAAAATAATCGTGGCATGGCTCACAAAATTTCCTATATTCATTCGCACATGAAATTTTTTTTTTCAAAGTACGAGAAATAGTGTATGAAAATGTGTATATTATCATTTTGGGGAAGAGATCGCGCATGAATTCGAGTATAATACGTTCGTCACGTGGTTCCTGAAATTTTATAAGTACGAGAAATAGTGTATAAAAAGTTTATTATCATTTGGGGGAAGAGATCACATATGAATTCGATCGTGGCGTGGATTCTGAAATTTAAAAATTTCACCAATTTCTTGAAGTTTTATGCCAAAATAAACATTATCGGAAATGTTACTTATTACTGATCCATGAGTAAAGCCAGTAAGTCTTCTTTGTGTTTGTCTTCAATTCATTCTGTATACAATCATTGCTCAAACAATATCTGACATGTGTTTCTTCTTTAACTGCATACACAACCGAGCATTAGACAATGTGGTGGTTGATAAAAGATTCTCATGATTTAATAAACATAAAAAACGTAAGCCGCCAACATGTGCGCTGGACTTCAATTCATCCTGCATACAATAACTGCACAAACAATAGCCGACTTATGTTTCTTCTTTAACTGCATACACAACCAAGCACCAGACAATGTGGTGGTTGATCAAAGATTGTCATATGTGGGTGCTTATGTAGAGACTGAGCTTGGGCTCTGTAAGTAACACTTTGATCATCAAGTCTGTGAAATCTATTAAAGGATGCAACTGAACACATGTCAATTGTGCTGCAAGATCACAGGGAGTTCAAATAACCACTCTGTTACTTGGCACTGAACAAGTATCAAACTCGCGGCTCAATCAAAGGGTTGTCATGTGGGAAAGCAAAGATGGCTTGATATCAGATAGTAAACGGTGTTGATACCATATTCATGCTATACATTAGACGTGTATGCATTGTTCACTGAATAAAGTAAAATACACTAAAACCCCGCAATAACGCGACCACACTTTTTCCGCGATCAAATTGTATGGACCCCAATTATCGCGTTATTGCAGGGTTTCACTTTATATTAGTTTTATTGATAAAACATCAGGTGACTCTGTTATTTCAGGGTACAAATGAAACATAGCTCTCTGCAGGATTTTGAAAACAGAAGTCTAGGGCCACAATGTTGCTCTAAAAACATAAGAGTTCTGTATATGGAAAACTGTTGACCAAATTTTAAGAACAAAGAGTTCAAGATCAGAAACTGACTGTCCCGGAAGACAAGACTTGCACTAATGACAGAGCTGTGAAAGAACGGTTTGGACCTATCAAGTATGAGCATAACAGGCTTTTTCTTAACCAGTTTTAGAGGCAGTCACTTAAGTACTCTGTTAGATCCAGCTTTTGGAATCCTATCAGTTCTCATGATGAATAAAAACATTATTTCGCTTTTTAAAATCAAATCTGTATTACTTTAAGATACAAAATAGTATACCTCTTTATTCAAAACAAACTACAGCATAAACTGATAACAAATATTTTGCCATTTAGGCCATTTCTAAAAACAGCTTAAATTGGAACAGACTGCCTCCAGGGATTTACAAATCCACTTGCCTGACTCCCAGGACCAGCTCAAATTTGGTTCAGGCACTTGCCCACAAGCAAAGTCCCAAAAATTGCGAGAGGGGTACAAGATACAAGAAATGTTATTTATTTAACATCAGTGGTCTAGGTCTCAGCGAGCTATTTTACCAACAAAGGGTTGTGTTCAGTTCCTAATGCTTTATGTTCTGCAAGTTTTATACCATGCGATCTCACCACAGTACATATATCAGCACCTTTATATGTCCCTCATTCTTCTTCTACATAACTGGCCAGTTTCTTTCATCTATTCTATGTGTCATTTCCATTTTGTAGTCAATATCTAGGTAAGTCTTACATTTTCTCGCGCAGACGTGATATTGTGAATATTTACTATTTAAAGCAACTTTTGACAAATAAGGAATAAATATTTATATTTTAACTTATCAGTTACATTTTAATTGTAATTTCTGTTCATATCTGCAATTCGTCAACTTTCAGGTCCAAAGTCAGCCTAAGGCAGTTTGTCAGATTGTTGACTCTAAAAACAATCGGCTTTTCAAAGATTGATTTGATGCATGTTGCAGAGTTTATGGTGAATAGGTTAATTGTTAACAATACAACTCATGAGATTTCTCTGACAGGTGTGTTTGGAAATAATAGGCACGCGTCTCTAACAAATAACCAGAACGATTTCGTTCAAAGCTTGGTTTATCGTACAAAAAAATGGCACCCTCAAGCGGTGTTTATGATACGTTGTATATGTGATAATTACAGGAGACCAATACATACTTACTGAATGGCAAACAATTCAGTGGACAAAAATAAGTTCTCAAATCATTCTCAAAGGTCGGAATGTCATATATTTTGAGGCACGTCATCGATGACAATTGTTAAGTAAATGGATAAAATAAGTGTTCACAAATCCTTCAGTTCTGAGTATAAATAAATCATTACAAACAATCTATCTTTCATTATATCTCTCTCTCTCTCACTTACAAATCTAGCTTTTTCCAAACCCTTTTCTACCTATCCATTTATCTGTCTATACATGTATACATGTGTGCTTTTGCTTTTCTAACTGTATCTGCATTCTAACTCTTTCTAATCTACATATCTATCTACATGTATTATTTACATATATATTGTCTGATAACTGTAATTATCGACATATGGTTTTAAAGTGCCAACAAAGATAACAAGAAAACAAAAGCTGAAATAAATACGTGATTTCCTTAAAATATATCATATATTATTTTATCTCATTATCTTACTTATGTTGGAATATAATATTTGAGGCAAGCTCAGATTTTCCAAGGGCAAGTTCAATTTTTCAGTCAGCTTGCCCTGGGCTAGCTGACTTTTATAACATCTGTAAATCCCTGGACTCACATATGAAAACAGCTGAAGCCCAGTTTTAGAGCACTGCAATAAATTCTGTCAAGTGATTTGTTTTATTTCATTGAGTGCATTTCCTTTTAAGCTTTTATAATTATTCATCTAAGATGTAATAATCATATCGAGATGCACCAATGATCTAGAAATGATGTTTTAACTTACTTCACTGTCCAAATTTTCATAAACTGGTGAATTTGAATTTAGCATTGACATTATACATGAAGCCAATGCATTTTTAGAAAATAATTTATCACCAATTTCATTCTTAAATGCATTCATATATTTAGCTGTCCATGACATGTACTAAAGTGTTCTCTTTTTTATTTCCCCATATCAGTCTTATATTGTGCATGTGTGAATTCTGCATGTGCTTTCTCCCCACAAAAAGTCATGTAAACAAGATTTTGTATTTAGGTCTACTTTTTAAATAAATGTGTTAACATGGCAATGTTGATTTTTTTTTTTTTTTGAAAGGCAAGAAAGGATAATAAAATGCATAAGTAGCTTAAATTTCCAAATATCTGCTTTTTGAGAACCCTGAAAAGAAGGATGCAGTAAAGAAAGCAGAAAGAAAAAAAAATCGTAATGGAAAATTGGTCTATGCAGAGATTCGCCGGCATGTGTTTTTGTTGTTGCATGGGGCATACACACACAAGGTGGAAGCAACTAGGGTGCTAATCGCTTGTTAATGCTAGACTGGAATATGGAGACAAACGACACTGGCTCCACCGGCTGTGGAAAAAATGTAAGACTTAAAAAAAATTTGACGGTGGGTCTCAAGAGTGAATAAAAGGGATATATGCCGCCATGCAATGGGCATAAATATGAACCTCGCCGAGTTTAGGTATGCGTGTTGCGCTTGTATCACTTGCTGAGCTAGATGTGGCAGACTTGTCCTTGTCTTTCTTTTTCTTTTCTTTCTTAGTTGTCTCTTCCGTCTGTTGAGCCAACGGATCGAGAGAAGTGGCTTTCGACTTCGATTTTTTCTTGCTTTTGTCCTTTTTGGCGAAAAAATCGTCTAGACTTGAGTCAGTCATTGTGAATTAAAATTTAATTATTAAAAGTCTTCGTATAATTGACAATTATTACAAAATTTCTACGTTTAACGTCAAACGAGCTACGCAACATGCGTCCTGATCCCTCCATGCGCATGAGAGGAAATGACTGTCCCGCACCAATATTAGAATGGTTTATGCTTGTTTTTTTTTTTCAGTTAGTCCTAAATTGACTGATTCTCTCTCTCTCTCTCTCTCTCTCTCTCTCTCTCTCTCTCTCTCTCTCTCTCTCTCTCTCTCTCTCTCTCTCGTTAGCTTGCGTTAAATATTGAACTGGAAACTCAAGAGAGCTGCCAGATATTACCAGTTCCCTTTTAATATGCACTGGTCGGTTGAGCAGTAATTTTGTGCGAAAATTCAAAATTCATATTATACCTCTTATTTTTCCCAAAATCTTGATTAAATGTTCAAATAAATTACACAAATGCAATCTCGCATTTTGCCCAGTAAAAAGGAATCCTTTATTTCTTATGCTAATTATAAAATATGGGAGAGTTTTAACATGCTATTTTTCACACAGCTGTACCGTAAGCTGAGGAAAATGACTGTAGTGGGTCAATAGGTTAGAAAACTATAGTATTCGCACACCCTCCCGTTTGTTTGTACACCCCCTATCGATTATAAAAACAAAAAGCATCAAGGATATGAAAAATGCACAGAACTTTGTCATTTCATTCATCAATTTATAATTTCTAGCCTGACTGTCGCCAGGGAATCCCTAACACTGTCAGCTTATTGGCATTTCAAACCAAACGGAATCTCCGGGTGTAAACAAACAGGCAAGACTGCTCACTGTCCTTTTCTGGTTTCTAGATCAGTCCATATCAGTAAAAACTGTGTCGTGTGCGACCAATATTTACAATATATAGTTTTAATATTTCTAAAAAAATTTTATAAATAAAATGGAGGAACTCATGCATATGTGAGTTCAAAGAGATGTAACTCCTAAATTTACGGAATTATTGAGATTATCGAAGACGGCGAACTACATCACATCTGTCGCTTGATAATATAGACTCGCCCATGCAAATATGGCGACTGTGTTAGTAAAGGAACTCCCGTTTGATTCTAAATGCCAACAAGTTGACAGTATTTGGGACTCCCTGGCGAAAATTAGGTTAGAAATTATAAATTGATGTATCAAATGATTAAGTTTTGTGCATTTTTAAAAAATATCTTTAATGATTTTTCTTGCTAAAATCGATTTGGGGTACAAACAATCGGGAGGGTGTGCGAATACTTTTAGTCATTTCACCATTGTTAAATATTGTTATAATAGTTTCTTACTATGAAAGAAATGTATAAGATGTTGGATTCAGGAACTTGATGTTGCGAATGTCCTTCCACACTCCCCTTGTCACAAACTGTTCCATATTTAACAAACTTGAACCCTTACAAATTTGCACCGTAGCTGTTATTGTCTGTGCTGCTTATAAAAATTACTCACAACAGGGTGTAACTTAGCTTGAGTTACAGTCGGGTCAATTTTCCAAAATTTTTAGTTTTCAAATTTGACGGCCTGGCACATGCGAAAAAAAATAAATAAAAAATTGAAAGCAGCGCCCTCTGCTTTACCCATCGGATTAAATTTGCTAATTTCACGTTATATAACTCTGATCAAGTTGTCCGGAATTGACCGTTTTAATGTTATATCCACATTCTATAGAAAGAACCTTTTCACTTTTTTCGTTTTCAAAATTTCCGAATAAATTGAGTTGAAACACGACGAAAATGCAAAATTGTCTCCGTGTAATTGAACCGTGCAATCCGATTACATTAATGGCTCGTGCAGCAGCACACTTGCCTCGTTTTGGATTAGGTTAGCGTCATGTGTAAAGTGGCTATTAATAGGATTAATTATCCCCAGGCGTCGATATCGCCACAATTTCAATAGGGTGCCATTAAATAATGATAATCTATTTTCGACGGATTATCAGCGGGGGAATAAAAAGAAAAAATATGTTGGCAAAGCAAACATATATCGACGACTGTACCCAAGCTAGGTGTAACTGCATTGATCTGGTTTATTGGAAAAGTTACCGTTTAAGTTTGTATGACCTACGTTGAAATGATATGCCATATGTATATGGCATGACTTTACCAAGAGCGCAGGCAGAGAAATGATATACCCTAGGGATATGGCATGACTTTACCAAGAGTGCAGGCAGAGAAATGTCTTACCCAAGGTAGATGGTATGACTTTACCAAGAGTGCAGGCAGAGAAATGATATACGCTTGGTAGATGGTATGACTTTACCAAGAGTGCAGGCAGAGAAATGATATACCCTGGGTATACGGCATGACTTTACCAAGAGTGCAGGCAGAGAAATGTCTTATCCCAGGTATATAGCATGACTTTACCAAGAGTGCAGGCAGATAAATGATATACCCTAGGTATATGGCATGACTTTACCAAGAGTGCAGGCAGAGAAATGTCTTACCCCAGGTAGATGGTATGACTTTACCAAGAGTGCAGGCAGAGAAATAATATACGCTAGGTAGATGGTATGACAGTAGTATGTGGGGGGGGGGGGGGAGTATCGAGGACACGTGGCCGATAGGGGTCATATATGGGAAATATACATTGGTTGCGATCGGGGTCATATATGGGAAATTAACATGGAGGGGGCAGTTTGGGGTCATATATGGGAAAATGAACATCGTGGGGCACTTAGGGTCAGTAGGGGGCAGAAGTGTTGATGAGTAGAAGTATTGATGGGGACAAAAGTATTTTATAGGGACAGAAGTGACACATACACTCAACAAACAAACACAAAACATAGAAACAATATTGCAATTTTTGGATGGTTTCTTTTCTAAGAAATGTGGGTGGCCCTGAAAAGGGCCGTTGGTTTTTTTTTTTTTTTTTTTTTTTACTTCTTCTTCCACCATGTCTTCAGGAAGACTAGGATGGATGTTCGTCTTCTTCTTGGGTGGATCAGGGATCCAGTCGGGACGACCCAATCTCCTAAATTTTTCCTGGACCTTGATCCAATTGGCATTCAGGCGGTCGAAGTCCCTTTCTCTCTTCTGGTTCTCCTTGTCTTTTTTCTCCTGGACCCAAACCTTCTTGATCTTGGCCACTTCTTCTGACATGACTTCTCTCACAAGACTCTTGGCTGTGAGCAGGGCAGCCTCTTCCCGTCTGACACTACTCAGGGGTGGATATAGCCACAAATCTTCTTGTACCTTTTCTAGGAGGTACTCCACCCTTTGCATGCAATCCAGTGCTTTCTTTAACAATCCCGCTCCACAATGTGGAATTACCGAGGAGGTCTTCCATTTCATAGCTTCCTCTACCATCACTTCATGGACAAGGCTCCTGGCTTTTCTTAGGGCTGACACTTGCCTTGTCACATAGGGTAGAGTGACTGGATATCGCCAATACCTCTCTATCCTTTCTAATAGAGACTCCACTCCCACCATCCCATCCTAGGCTTCCTGCAAATTCTTCACCATATTCATTTTCAGTTGACGATGAATGGCGCTACTGGTGAATGCGTCCAGTTATATGCTGGAAACACGGACACCTAGAGATGTGGGCACCTCATAGGTCTTGCCCCACAAGCCGCACATCTCCCACTCCATCCATTTCCACCATTTTTGTTGGAGATGGGAAAGGGGAAGGGGAGTTCAATGGCTTCACTGTCCCAATCCTCAGTGGCAGGGACCGTAAAGGTCTGCTTTCTTCTTTTACTAACAACCCGATGTGCTTGGGGATGCTTTTGTGGAGGTTACTGTGGCTGTGGTTTCTGCTGCTGCTGCTGTGGTTGCGGCGACTGTGGCGGTGTCCTCACCATAGGTTTTACTTCACAGTTGGGCATCATCATCAAATGAGGCAGCACTGCTTCTTTCTTCTCCTTCTACTCCTCTTTTGACCTCTCCTCCATCTCCTCCAGTTCCCGTAGGAGCTGCCAGGCAATCTCTTTGTGTTCTCTTAGCTGTCTTAGCTTTTTTCTTTTATTCATATTGATGAGTCAACGGGGGTGGGGTGGGGGGGGGGGCTGACGCAACTGGTTAACCCACCACTTTATATACTGGAAGCACGGAGATGAAGGAAAACATCCCTCACACATACATAAAAAAACACAAATCTCACAGACCTAAGCCTTGCTCCCGCGTCTGACGTCATCGGTGTCTGAGTATGACGTCATTCCACGCTTCGCGGATCCGACAACCCAAAACACATAAAACACACCAACTGCGCGGACCTAAAAGAAAACACTTTTAACATAGGAAGGGGAAGGGGAGTGTTGATAGACACACTCTATACAAACACACACCAAACATACAAGGGGATGTTGTTTTTTTTTAAAATGACAAACACAAACGTACACTCCACATACAAACGCACAAATATTTTTTGTAGGCAATCCTAGAGTAATCGTTTCTAGAGATCTGGGTGGCCCTGAAAAGGACCGCTGGGATTGTTTTGGGGTGAGAAGTTTTTAACTTCTAGCAGCAGGACGGGCACGTTTCACCACAGGTCTCACTGCTGCAGGACAAGGACGCTTTCTGGTGAAGGAGAAGGCAAACTCACCACAATCCATCCTACAAGACACGTCTCCATCTTGTTGCTTCTGCTGCAAGAGTTGTGGTTGTTGTTGTAGCTGCTGGTGTTGTTGTTGCCTTTGCTGCTGCTGCAGCAGTCTTTGTCTCTCCTCCCATTCTGCTCTGTCCCTGATGATCTCTTCTCTCAAAACTTCTTCCGCCATATCTTGAGCCATTTGCAGGAAGATCATCGTCTTCTTCTCTGGGTTCTTCTGAATCAAGTTATGTCTAACCCGCTGCATGTTCACGATCGCTTCATTGAGTTTACTAATCTTGGCTGCCATGTTGATGTGTTGTTGACGAGTCAACGAGTGTGACCCGACTGAATGAATGAATTTTGAATTTAAGACGTGTTCGGTCATTCGACCATGTACGTCTATTTACCCCTAAAGCGTGCAAGCACGCAATAGGGGTTAAGGTGTGTGCACAGCACACTATTTAATTGTGGTCAAGTGTGTTGCTAGCTTGCAACACCCTTGACACGTTAAAGCGTAAAAAACGCTACTGTCACACCCCTCCATCGCTGCAAGGTTTCCCCCTAAGGGGGTTCATTGAAGGCGCGATATGGGGAGGGGGGGTGTATAAGTGTGTATACCTGTACATAGGACTAGAACCACAATGTTTACAGGTATGCAGGTGTAATTAATTAATTACTATGTTGATGTCTGGAGTGGCAGGCAGCACGGGCTAGGCAAGGGAGGCGCGAAGCGTGACGGATAACTGGCCAGTTAGCTAAGTCGGGCTGTCCATAAAACCAATTAAGTGTTAAGCACATTTTGTAATTAGAGTCAAATTACCCAGTTGTTGAATTTTCTTGTATAAATGTTAAAATTTTGGTACATAGTGCACTTTGAATTCTTCTATAATGAATAAACGAATAGCTGTGGGGTAACTGGAACCCTTTATTAATTTTGTGATCAAATTAGATAGAAAAAAAGGGTGAATGTTTTGAACGGTGGTCAAAATGGATCATATTTGTTCGTCTAAGAAAGTTGTAATCAAAAGTGGGTTTCCATACCAAAGTGAAACCCTATAGGCAATTTAGTAAATTCTTTCAGTCCTTAGAAGGACTGAGGGGGCGGCCTTATGCATCCGCAGAAGGAAATACTGCTTCAGGTGGTCCGGCATTCCTTGAGTGAACGTCTCTCTGGGTCGTTGTTTCGGACTGCTCGGGTCTATGATGTCTGCCACTTCGAGATCTTCCAATGATGTGTAGTAGGCAACGAACTGAGTCTCGAGTCCATGGTATATTATCAGCTCGTTGCAGATAAACGTGGCTAGAACTATCGGGCAGTCGGTGAACCCCTTCCCCCATTGTTGAAAGGTTTCGGCTGCTTTTTTGACCCGGGTGATGCTAGCTCTAGATTGTTTTGCACCAATCGTTGATTGTTGTTTCTCTAGAAGGACCATCCTGAAATCGTCGATAAACTTCTGGGCTGCTTTCTTATGGAGCCATAGATCGTTCATCCCCATTTCGTACGACAGGTCGTACACATATTGTCCACTCTGTCTCCTCAACTCGGCTTCGCTCATTTCCGGTGGAGGAATCGGTACTGGTGTGGGTTGGGGTAACTTCCACGCTTCCGTCACTACCTGCGTTTCCGTATGTTTAGCCGGTTGCTTTATCGCCGACGTTGAAGTTGAAGAGGCTTATGGCACTATGGGGGCAGGCGTCGTCCCTTTGGCCCAAGATTTCGGCTGCATTGGATCAGCAGTACGTGGAGTAGGCGGTGTAGGTCGAGCTTTCGTCTTATTCTCCATCTCCTTTCGCGGTATCTCTTGAGCCTCTGTTTTCTTCTTCTTTAATTCTTCTTCCTGCCTACTCTGCCCCTCCCCTTGTTGAGATGGTTGAGGTGGTTTTGGTGCCGGTGTTGATGGTGGTGGTGGTTGTGGCAAGGGTGGCTGCTGTTGTCCCATATTGGGTTGTTTACTCAGGGGGCTCGGTATCTGAGTCTGCTTTGATAGCTGTCTCTGAGCCTGCTGTTTCCCTTTTCGCCAATCCCAGGGGCTTCTCTCAATTGGATTGCTTCTTTCTTCCTCCCATATCAGGAGAAGAGTTGTCCTCTTCTCTTGACCCAAAAGGCTCCACCCGGTTGCAACTGAAAGGCCTAGGCCCTTCAGAGCATTCAGGTGGTGTTCCGGGATAAGTATTTCTATTCGCTAACGTTAGTGCTTGTTACTGCTACTATGTTCGCTGCTGACTAGTGACCCGACTGGCAAACGCCCCACTTTATATGCTGGAAGCGCGGACGCGATGGAAAACATGATTCAGATCGATAGTGATAAGTGTGAAAGAGTAGGTTCCTCAGATCGATAGAGAGAGATATAGAGCATATACATTTCTGTTTTTTTTCTTCAAATCAATAAACAACACAACACCATTTATTTTCAAAAATCAACATTTTTAATCAACAATAAGAAGCTTCTCTAACACAAAATACAAACAAACATTTTTTTTAAAACATGAACGTATTTACAGGGTTGACAACGTTGTGATGTCAAACTTGACTTCCACTGTTCTAAATCATCTGGCCCTCGATGCACACTACGTTTCTGAGCTAAAGACAAGAGTGAACCATAATGTTCACAAAACCATCTTTCTACTTTGGCATCATTTCTAGCATACTCTCTATCGTAACAAGTCACTAAATGTTCTAAGGGATATCCAAGACTGCGTTGATGAAGAAAATACACACAATATTGTCCACACACCATGGAATCTGATCCTTGTAATCTCACATTATTGTATCTAGTGGAGACATCATTTCTTCTCATAAAGTCAATGATGTCTTCCAAAGGAGGTAATCCATAAGAATCAAAATATTCCACACTGTGATCGTTGGGAAAGTACACTGCCCCCCAATGGGTTCCTGGTCGATGACTGTCGTCGGTATTGACGATATAGGCATGAACGTCTTTAGGTTTGCGATGTTGAAGTTCATCTTTAGCACACACCACAGGATTCCAAGAAGAGGTGTACGAATTGCGAGTCAACAGGTAATGAAGTTCCCAGGTATCCATTTTTTCTTCACAGGTAATAATAAATCATCAATTCACACTTGATTTTATGCTTGAATATGTCTGTCAAGTAAGTCCATGAACCATGGGTAGTCTCTGTACTCTGTTGCAAGAGAGCTTCGATGCGTTGGGTCTCCAGAGGAGTGAGTGGAGGTGAGGAACGATCCCGCAAGTGTTTAAACCACTTTCTCAACACCTTTTCTTCTGAGATTAGAGACCATGCATCATTCAAATATTCTTCCAATTTTTCTTCTGCACTCATCAGCATACATTTGTCGTGTTGTTTCTAACTTGGATGATCGATTTGACATCCATGACAATGTTCTCAGGTCAGGGATGTAATTTTTTCAGTCAATTCCGTAGCAAAACAGGGGACTAAATGTTGTTCTTGTTCTGGCCATCTACATTGCATAAGTCCAGTAAACTTGGTAACACACTGGTGGTTTGTGACTGTTCCTGGTCACAAAATCCCTCATCTTCTATCTCCATAGGTTCTTCGTGTTGCATCTTTTTCTAATAGTCAAGAATCACGTCTCTCAAACTGTTGGTTTCCAGAGTATTGTCAAATTCTGCATACAAGATGACGTTCGCGGTGTTGACGAGAGCTGTGGCAAACTGAAGTTCCACACAAAGTTGGCCTGATTTTAAAGGTGTGAAAATATCATTCGTCGCTGCCTTGGTCGGGGGTGAAATCAAATCGTCACAAAGCATATCCTCCTGCATGATCCTCGTACGAAATGCCGTGGCTGCTGTTGGTGCCTAACTGTCATGTGGCTTCAAACAGAGTCAAGTAAGATCTCAAGTAATTGTTCTGGGCAAAGTTAGGTTCAAAAGGTCTGTGCACAACGTCTGGCCATCTCGAGTGACTTCTATCTTGGAGAAATTGAAGTGTTGAAAGTCGAAAGGATTTTGATCGATGGCTCCGTTGAGGGCAGCATTACTGACGATGCCGATGAGCAAACGGGGGAGCTGTCATTGGAAGACATGATCTTCAACTTTGGAACGGAGTCCAGAGGCAATGGTAAACGTTTTCACTTCCACTCGTCACACCAGATACTTGGCAGTGGTTCTGCTCAAAGTTTGACTGATATCGTTGGCTACTTTAGGTAATACTTCTACATGTCGCACGTAAAGTCTGGCTTCTTCGATGATGGTTTTGTACTCGTTGGCATGAGCCATCAAATGGAAGACGGTACTATTGCGATTCAGTCTCAGGCGTACATCCACTCCGTTCAACAAATACTTGTCTTGCAACCACATGTCCAAATGCAAACGATCCATCAGTTCTAAAGTACGCCCTTGTCTGATTTTCTTTCGGCGGTCGTTAAATCCCACATTGTGAGGATCGTCAGCTTCTGTCACCGCTGTGTCGTTGAACTTTTCCAAGGTGTCAGGTTTCCATACCACGGAATCATCCAGATGGGTTTTCTTGGCTTCTTTTCCGTACATCAAGAGATTTTCCAAGTAAGCACGGTAAGGGTAAGTATCCATGCTGCTGCTGACCAGTTTGTTATTCAAGTACAAATCCACTTCGCTGAACAACGAATGCATGAAATTATTGACGGGAGCTACTCTGGCATCGGCGTCTGGATTGATGTTGTCCGTTTTGAGCACTTTGAGTTTCAGGTACAAGTGGCTGCTATTCAGATCGATGTAATCTTCGGTTTGTCATTAAATTTCAAATTCGATAGGAGCTGAAGTCGTCAAAGACAACACAGGATGAAATTCTACCCATTGGGATTCTTGCATCGTCATCATGGTAGGTGGCATGGCAAACAGATCCAGTTCTGACTTGGTACATTAGCAAGAATCTCGGTGCATCATTTTCAATAGTTATTAATCAAATACGTCTAATTCTCTGACAGTTCTTCTTTTCTTATTCTTTTTCTGAACAACGTGTTTATGAGCTCTGAAGGGGTGTCGATGTCTCTTTCTGCCTTGTCCTTGCTGTGGCGTGAGAAAGAAGTAATGCCAGGGCCACAAGTGTGAAGCAAATTTATAGGTGTCTCTCGGCGACCCAAAAGATCTTTTCCAGTTTGCAGCAACACATTTTTTCCTGCTCTCATAAAGGCTTCTTAAGGATTTTGTTTGTCGATGAGGAAGTTTTGAAGAAATTCTTTTCCTTGCGTCAAAGCGGCATCTTTTAAGGCATGCAATCCTCGAGTCACCATGGTTTTCAAAATGGGGGCTACTGTCCGAAAAGCAGATTTGAACATATCTCCTAAACCATGTCCTCGTTGTCGAGCCACTCCTCGGTACACAGGACACATTTTGCTATTACAATTCGCTGGAGAACCTTTTTCGAAAATGTAGTTTCACCGTGACTTTTCCTTTAGTGAATAGAATATTTTGTCCCAGATCTCCTTTTATACTAATGTTGACACTGTCAAAATACGATTTACTAACAGGAAGATAATGAGGATGTACAAATTCACGGTGAACGTGATACGTGTTTCCACCTTCCTCGTACGCGGTGACAGCAGAATCCACTTTGAAAGGAATGACTCTCAGTAACGGAGCGGCTGTGTTTCCCACCACGTTGTACTCCACCACATTGGAGTACACAAACAATAAATTCAGTCCATCGTTCAATTCGACAGGGTAGCGAACAAACTTGTAAAATCGGTCGTTGCTGTGGATGTCTTTCATGGGAGCTAGTTTTGTGTATCCATCCAAAATATCAAACAACCCAGGACAAAAAGTTATGGACAATATTTTGGGGTCCGAAAAAATGCATTTTAATTCGATGAGCAATTTTGTGGTACTCGATCAGGACAGTTTTCTTGGCTTTGTCCAAGGCTTTACCCAATTGATCTTGAAAGATAGTTGCAATAGTGTCCACCAAATGTTGAGCATTAAAATAATACCCCACAGGAATGCTCATGGTATAGCTAATCAAGGAAGGAGGATTGGTGTGTAGTGCTTTTTTGGATTCGTAATAACTAGGATCATTTTTGGCCAAGTGTTCTTGCACTTGTTAGTTCAGGATATACACGACAAAAGTGTTTTGACCTTCGTTGATATTGAGGGCTTGCGTGTGATGAATGATTTCTACCAAAGCCACTTCTCAATGAGCTTCGTGACCCAATTGTATGGACTGAGGTAATTTGGCCGTGAAACAACATAATTTGTTGTTGGGAAACACATCCATAGAACTGTCACTGGGTAAAGTTAAATAAAATTGGTTATTCATAGTAGCTTGAGGGTTTTGGTCTCCGAGGAGTCACTCGTGGTCAAAGAAGAATGATGTTCAAACTGTTCCAAAAGAGGGCTGCTATTGTTGTGACTGGAAAAAGGATGACTGGCGTTGGAAATACCGTTGTTGTTGTTACTGTCCGTACTATATTTCAAAGAAGGACTAGGTAGAAGATAACCAATGCAACTGCTGAGTAAAATGGTCCACAATTGTTTGTCAGCTTGTTGTAAACTCAAATGTGCAATGGCTGCTCCGATGACACAATACACCACAAAGATTTGGCAGAAAAAGACGATTTGATTTTTAGGTTCACTATCTTAGCACCACACCCACAAAGGTTGTTTTTGTAATTCGTGAAGGGAGGAACTCTGCGAAGAAGAGGTAGCTGCTGCTGTGTTGAACGGCATGTTGGTTACTTCTTCTTTTTATAGTCGACGACTTGGGAAGTGGCAATCCAAGAATCAAAACTAGGTGGATATCCTTTCCAACGCACTTTGACTTCTTCTGCTCGACGTTTGCCCACTTTGCGTGTTCTTCGTTCGAGAATGCTTTCGATATCGTACAAGTCGTCTTCTTTTTTTGGTCACTCGTTGTAACTCAGGCAAGTAGAAAGTTCCTTTTAACACTTCTCCGTGCGTGTCTTCCAATTTATGACACGAAACAATTCAGTAGTCCGGTTCGGTAAATAACCTTTGGCAAAAGTGCGTTTGGTTTTTCCAATGCGAACCCAATCTCCCGTCTTGAGCACCAGGGCTTTCTTGTGCCCAAACTGAGGTGTACCAATCGATCAAACACTGTCACTTCGTTTTCAAGGGTGACATCTTCGGGGGCACATCCGATGCTACGATGGTAGGATTGATTGTACGCTTTGACCAAACGTGGTACCACGTCGATGTACTTGAGAGTGTGTTGATTTGTAAAATATTTCCACATGCGTTCTTACAAAGTTCTTTGAAAACGTTCCACGACACTGGCTTTGGTTTCAGGATTTTCAGTGGTAAACAAATGAATGTGCCGTTATTTCAATTCTTTTTGAAAAGCTTGGTTTAGAAATTCGGTGCCTTTGTCTGTTTGTCATCGTAAAAGGTGACGGCCACTTTGTTTCAACACCAGTTTTAAAGCGCGTACTAACTCGACACTGCTTTTAGAAGTCAAAGGAACGTCCGAAGCAAAATCGGAAAACACGTCGATGACACAAAACAAATATTTGTAACCACGATTGTACGCTGCCAAATGAGAGACATACACTAAATCTGCTTGCCAGTGATGATCGATACCAGCCACTTTGGTTTGACTTCAAGAAAATTTTCGTCGAATGGGCTTGTGTAACGTGTACGTCGATTGTTCTTGTAACCATCGTCGTAATTCTGGCAAACGTTCACTTTTCAATTTGCTTTTAGCGGCCCGATACAATTTTTGAACTCCTCCGTAACCAGCAGGGTGTGCAGGATTGTAGTAAATGCTGGCTAAAAGTGTCTCCATGTTTGTACTGCTCGATAAGTCACCCACAGTTCGATGCTGCTACTTTTGGAGTCTTGGGGTTTGGTCGAAGTTGCTTGACGCGTTCGACGAGCCACATGAGTCGGTTGTGGTGGGATGGGTTTTTTCTTGATGTCTTTTTTCACTTCTGTCTTCCCTTCTTTCTTTTTTTTTTCTTCTGCTGAAGAAGGAGTGGACATCATCTTTTTAACCCAAGCTTTCATTTCTTCTCGTTGAGGCGTAGGAGAGGGTGTCAACAAGGAAGCTGCAATCTTGCTAGGGATGGAAGCAGACGGAGTTTGAAACACTTCTCGTGGGTCGTCTTCTTCTGTCATCCTCGTGGCAGCGTCTGTCTTGGTGGTGGTTTTAGGTTGAGCGATAGTAATTCTTGTTGCAACTGGGACATCTCGTTGAGATTTGGATTGGGAGGTAAATGAGGTATCCGTTCTACGTACCAACGATGGAGCTCCATCCATCGTTTGTAAGGAACTAAAGTCAGTTATCGTCCTTCCATAAGATCCAAAAGTACAAGTGTGTTGTCTTTGCAGAGAAGGGTGTCCTTTTTATCTTCTTTTTTCTTCCCGTCTTTATCGCATGACTCCTTCTAAAAGAGGTCCAGCAATCGTTCCTAAAAAGGAGCCGCTATATTTAACAACTGTCCTATCAGCATGGGTAGAAATCCTCCTCGTTGCACCAACATTTTTTTTTGTGACTGAGAGGTATTTTCTTTTTGACCATTTGGTTTCACATGGGAGGATTGGATTAAGTCAGGACGGACAATACATCCCAATGTTTGGCCAGACGAGGTGGAAGTCCTTTTTTATTTTTGCCTTTCTTGGGACGGCAAGGGTGGTGGTGGTGTGCATATTTGGGGGTCATCTTGGGCGTCAGGAGCAAAAATTGAACTGAGGTCATTCGGAGGCCACACTTCTTTTTTATACTGGAACACATCTCCACTGATGGTCAGCACGGCGTACCAACTTCATGACAGGCATCACTCGACGTTGAGGTGTTTTCAACGGACTAAATCATGTCAGTTCTTGTTTGGATAAATCCAGTAACCTTTGTAACACACCTGTTCTGTCTCGGACTTTAGTTTTAGGTGAGGCCACTTTTTTAGCGGCAGCCGCAGTAACCAGAGCAGCCGAAATAGATCCCCCCAGAGAAGTGACTTTCGAAATGGGTTTCCATTTTTGCATCAAATTAGGAAACACGGGTCTTAAATCAGGTTTGTCAGGCATCATGACGAAGGGCGAAGAAGAAGAAGAAGTGGACGGAAGAAAAGGAGACACCGTCACCGCACTGCGTGGCTTTCTGGAGTACGTGCGCGTCCTAGCAGTAGTACCTCTCTTTCGGGCAGCAGCAGATGTTGTAATTGGTTTTTTCTTGGAAGGGCTTTTCTTCTTCTTAGGGCTTTTCTTCTTGAGGCTTTTCTTTTTCTTGTTGGTGGTAGTGGAACGTGGTCGACTTGGAGGTGATTTGTTTTTTTTTCCGTTTTCTTTTTGGTTTTGGCTTGGGCATTAGGATCCCATTTCAAAAGAAAGCGAATCATGACACCTCCTAAAGAACCGCTACCACCAGGGGTCAAAATGATTTGTCTTTTAGTGCGTGGATCGATTCTGGGATCTGCCAGTTGTGACAACGCCACTTTATGTTTTTCAGAAAAACGTTGGGTTTGATGAGGGATGTGAATGATACCTTGAAGTAATTGACGTGCTGTTAAAGTAAACCATCGTAACACTTCTTTAAGACTAGCTTCTAACAAATGGACACGTACTTGTGCATTTTGTTTCGCGACTGATGCCATACAGGGCACGAATCAATTTGGCAGGAGGATGAGGTTGAAAGGAAGTCATCTTGAAGACTGTGAGAAAGAAATGACGCGGTGGATGTTTTTATCACTTTTGTTCTTTCAGAGAATGGCCGACGGGGACGTATAAATGACAGGACCTCCTTCTTGACACCAATGGGGAAACAATTGGGTACGAAATCTCAAATAATCGGGAGTGGTAGGTTTTAAATCGATGAGTAAATACGCATGAGGTGTTTGAGTGGCATCGTCGTACGAATAATTCAGCCAAGGAGTTCCTAACAGTTTGGCTAACACTTGCACTTGAGATTTGTATCTGGGGCTTTTTAACAACACCACGTAATGAACATTGAGACTGATGGTACGATGGGCTTTACTTTGCTGAAATACATTTTGAGTAATGTAAATGATACTGGCATTACGATGATGTCGTTTTCGTGAAAACCAAAGTTTAATTTCTTCTTCGTCTTCTCCTAACATGTCGTCGAAGATGACCAGATGTGTTTGACTCAAGTCAGACACGATCCCATCGTCTTTGCGAGGAATGCCTTCGACCAACGAAATGGCTTCTCCTTGGCTTTCACGAAGTCAAGTGGAAGACGATTGCCACTCTTTGTAACACCACACGATACTTTGAGGAGGACCATCAAACACATGAGATTTGTGTTCGATCAAACATTTAACAAAATCGGTTTTGCCCGAACCACTGGGTCCAGCAATCAACATGTTAAATGGATGGCGCAGATACAAAGCTACCCAACTTTGACGATCTAACTTTTCGTCGATCACTTTGACCACAGAAGAAGAAGAGGTAGATGAGAAAGATGCAGCCATGACTTAGGTAGGGAGAATTTTGAGAAGAACACGAAAGACACAAGACATTTTATACGTTTCATACAAGTTTAATGTTTTAAACAAAAAAAAACATATTTACAGGCCATGAAGCACGAAAACACATACAGCAAAAATGGTTAGGTACAACAATAAGGCACACAATAAAAGAACCAAAGTTGTGTATAAACAAGTCAATGTACAACAGTTGTCTCGATGGATGTGTGTCCCACGAAATCAACGTACACGATTCATTGTCTCTGTTGTGGAATGGAATGTCTCTAATTATTCTAGCGGAAAAGTTCTTTGTTCCTCGGGTGTTTCTATTGGTACGACGGTGTTGTCTTCTTCTTGACGCTCAAGTGTCATTTTTAACTTTGGTTGCAAGTTCACTTTTTGTCTTGGAGAATTAGTGACATGCAAGGTCCTTGGCATAATGTGCTACTTCTTGTAGCCAAGCATCGAAACCAACACTTTTCCAGTCAAGTACATCTTTCCAATCTTACAGTTGTTGGTGTAACCAACTAGCGATACACACTTCTTGAAACGTATGAAGTGTAGATAAAGTTTGACAAATGTCTTCTTCACACGGAGGTACACAACTGGTGTTCATCACGATTCTCAACACTTTGAGCACAATTTGTCTTTCGTGCACCGAAAAAGTGTGAATGGTCATGTTTTTTGTTGCATGTACCGTTCATCAAAATAGTCCACAACGAATACTGGTCCTCCAACATAGTCCACAACGAATAATGTTCATCCAAAATAATCCACAACGAATTTTTCCAGGGAAACGAAATCCAAGAAAAGTAGTCACTAACACACGCACCACATAGCGTCCAAAATTCAATGGAAACAGTTCGTTTTTCAGTCGTCTGTAACCATCTAAGGTCTGAACACTATCATTGACTTCCTTCCACGAAATTCGTTCGACAAGTGAAGACAACGGTCCTGGTATGGTCAGCTTTTATATTACTTCTGCACAGGAACGTCTTTCTTTGTGTTGAAATAGTCACACAATTGCCAAATGGAATCGATTGGTAGAGGATATTCAAGATGTTCACTGCTGACCTTACTACACCTCAGACGGCGTAAAGGCGTTTAGTCTTGAGGTGACACTTCTTGTAAAAAAATTTATATTCCTCAAAGTTTGTCACTTTTTGCTGAACTTCGTTCCATCTAATTCTGTGTTACACTGTAACATTGTAGGTGTTGCATCCAAACTCTTAAAGGAAGAAGGTAGTTCATCAATTTCTGACCATTTGAATATCTGGACACTAATCAGTATTTTTATACCATTCAGATACCAATGGTTAAAACGTTTATGTCATAAAGGATGCAGTTGTTCTTTGCGTTTCACTTGAATCTAAACCAACTCTCTGTAAATGCGTTCTCGCAGCTCCGGAGGCAAACAATGAATGTGCTCTTCTAAAGTATCCGACATGTTACTTCTTGGGATCGACCAAAGCAGGTACTGACCGCGCGGATACCATCTGGCATGTTCCAAGTAAGCTGAGTCTTTATACTCACACCACAACTGAAACACTTGACTTTATCACCTTCTGCCAAGTAGACAAATCCAGCTCTGGCTAAAGCTTTGGAAGTAGGTCCTTCAAGATATTTAGGCCATTTATCTTGGAATGTCTGGTATCGACTGTCAAAGTCTCAATAGCAAGGCAAAGCCACAGACAGCGTGAATTTTTTGCCCGTGTAGGGATGACATCCGCAGGTAGGTACACGCTTAGCATCCCCAATAAAAAAGAAAGGGCGTCCTGCATTGCTTTCGCTAGTGGGGCGGTAAGGCACACGAACGGCATCGCTTTCGATGGTCCCAGAGGAGCGGCGAGCTGGTGCTGCAGAACTGATGTCAAAGCGTTCGGCATCCGTCTCATCGCAAGGCACTGCATCGCACTCGAGGTCGTGATCGAACTTGGAGTTCACAGTAGATCCCTCACTCGGTGACTGTGTCGAGTTCGTTAGCATCGGTGTCTGTGTACTGGCCTCCCCATTGAATTTGAAGTTCACAGTGAGTTCCTTACTCAGTGGCTATGTGAAATTAGAATTCATCATCTTCTTCTTGCTCGGTCAACGTTTGGAGTCACAATGAATTGTTGGTCTTGGAAGTTGTCCCTTTTTATACTGAAGATCGGCGTGTCCGTACGGTAAAGTGGTGTGGTCTGGAAGTCGCACTCGTTTCTGGTATACAATTTGGTAAACTTTTTCTAAAGGACGACTGACGATTTGGTGATTTGGTAACCGTACGATTTTGTGAGGTTCTAAAGTTTTCACTCGAAAGTCTTGAGCTTGTCCAGACTGTAAAGCATTTTTCAAGACATCAAAGTTCACCACTTGGCTGGTTCGATAGTTTACTGTCAATCCTTTGACGTTGCATTTGATGTGGAGTTGGCCTTGTCGGTCTCGGTATCGGTAGTCGTAATGTTTAGGGCCACCATGGCAAAACTGAGGATCGTCTCTTGAGGGTGCTCGTCCGTCCATGCTCCTAAACGATCTCCTTCGATGGTGGGGTGTGGGTAACCAGGGCGATGGATGTACATACAACTGTCGGTGTCAAAGTACAGGACTCGATCTCCCAACACTTCTAAAGCGTCAATTTCAAGCGAGCATTAGCTATCACGTAGGCTGCAAAGACCACATTGCTAAAATCGTCGGGGTGCACAAACTTGGGTTCTTCTTCGTAATTGACTAAGATCAAATCTTCACGAGTGATTTCCACGAGTTACACCAGTTTTCCTTTGTCGTCCACCAGTTGAAAGTAGCGACTGAGATCTACCAAGTATTCCGTCTTGGGCAAGATCGTGCGTTGTGACATTTTTCCCCACAAACAATTCAACATGACTTTGGCAAACGATCTTCTTCCTTCGTTCTTTTCTACGCCTTCCAAAGTGATGCCTTCTACGGAACGGTACTGTCTTTTGAATTGGACTTAGTCTTCTGCAGTCTGACACCAAGAGGGATAGCCACTGGCTTCTTGTTTCAGTTTGAGAAATTCGTTGACGTAGCATGAGAAAATGCCTGGATTCGAGGCGTCGTCCTTTTGGTATTGTGCTGTGGTAGAAAAGTGCCAAATTTCGTACACTTTTAACAATAGGTATCCCCGATCCAGAGCCCGAAACAATTCGACGCTGACCCACGTTCCTGTCAAAGCGCGTTCTTCCTCCGTGTGGTGACAAGGGTGATCTTGATTGCATGTTTCAGCACAAGTACGGCATAAAGGAAACATCAATTTTCCTTGGCAATGATGGGACAAGACAGGATGGTACAAGTTTGTCGGGGGTAAGACTTTGCATTGATCAATCCTTCGCATTGACGAATGTTTTCCACGTCAATATGTTCCATCAGGATTTCAGGGTGTCCGGCAGGGAATCGCTTATATTTGCACACCCAAGGATACAACGAACACAAGTCGATGTATTTGATTTCATCTCCTCGAGATTCGTCTACGTCGTACAGCAAGCGTGTGGCATTGGTTCGTCCTCCAATCAAACTGTGGCGTTGGTCCAAAGGTTCAATGTCTACCACGTCGTAACTTTCGGCAATGCGTCTAAATTCTGGATCGCATTTGAAACGTCGATCGTACTCGTGCTACCACATTTCTACCACTTGGTATACTTGACTTTCTAACTTCAGACGGCGTTGGTAGATGTGTTCGTACAACTCTTCCATGGTGCAGTCTGAAAAAGGACTTTTCAGGTGTCGTTGAGGAAAACAGTTAGGGCATTCGTGAAATAAGCATCCCTGAAATTCGTACACCGTCTGAGGGTTTTCTAAATCCCAGCCATCCACAGAAAGATTTCCCATTTTCTTTTCTCCCCCTCCATTTGTAGCATGTTGTATCCATTTGTCTTCCTTTTTGCACAAGTAATGCAACCAACGCAAAGCTTTGGCAGAATATTGTCGGCTGACCGAGAGATAAGTGTTAGGGACTACGATGCCTAGTTCCTTCTCGGGCATGAACTTTTTTCTGTACACAAATCCACACGCTTTGGCCAGGGTACACGCTTCCTTCAAAGGATCGACTTCTCCGTGATCCAGAAATAATTGTAGAAACTTTCCACAGCAATGGCGTAAAATGTCCACATCGGATCGACAATACTTCAGCATTTCTTCTTGAAAGTCAAACGGGTCTGAAGTGTGAGCGTGGTACCAAGCGTGAAAGGCTTCTCGGTGTTCGGTGTGCATCCCGTCTGGGTCGTAATAGTAAAGATCAGGCAAATTCGGTAGCACTACGTGTTGATTGGCTTCGGTATTGGAAAAGTAGGGAAAATACCTTTTTGCCATTTCTGTCATTCCAAATGGTTTAGGCATTCAACTCAAAGGCATGGCCAAATAACTCATGGAATCTTTTAATTGTACTTGTCCCACTTTCATGTAGATGAGTTTGGCTCAGTTCATGGTGACTTGGGGACATTTGGTGCCTTGTTCTGAATAATATTTTAACAGAAACTGTCCATCATATCCCGAGAAATTGTGAGCCATGACGGTAGCATAGCGATGACAGTCCCCGTAACCTTGAATGTCCTCTTCGCTCCAAGTGTCGTCGGTAGGATCTAAGATCCATTGGGCAAAATCGGGCAGAGTGTTGGGGCCACGAAAGATTTTTTCACGTCCTCCTGGAATCCTACTATAATGGGGACAGTGAACATAGATAGGTTATTGTAACACTTCTCACAAGCCCGATGAGCGACGCAGAAATTAGGGCTGTGAATCCCCGTCTCTTGCATGCACTCAAAGTCAAAAAAGATCAAATCCACTTTGGTCTTGTTCTTCTTCTGATCACTCTTTAATTCTTTCTCCGGTGTATTGTCATATTTTTTAATGCAACATTGATGTTGATAGTCCACGATTTGGTCACAAATGCAGCATCTTTTCGTTCCGGCACAAACGTGTGCCTTAGAGTTATTGGTTCGAATCAGCTGTCCACACTTGGAGCACAATTTCAATAAGTCACAAGCACTTTTCTGCTGGTGAGCTTGTGTCCTGCGATGTTGTTCGCAACATGAGGGACTGACAAAGGTTCGTCGACACGTCGAGCAATGCATGTGTTTTTCAGGAAGACATGGCTTGGAAGCTAAACAACCCCGACATCTCTCTCCGCAATGAATGTGTCGCTCCCGACTGTTAAATCCTTGGTCGCATTTCTAGCAGTAGTAAGAGTATCCAAGAAATCATGTGATATTCATGATGGCATCGAAATGTTCTTGATGATGATACACGTGAATGTATTTTCCCTCGGGGAAATCGGGTCCTCGAAACACCAGAGCTCCGCGAACTTCTTGAGGGTGTACTTTCAACGTGTACCGAGGAGCCAAGACGCCTTGAAGTTGTTGCATTTGAGAAATGTCGCACACGGTCTCTTTTGGTTTGCCTGCTTGTTGTAACAGGAGTTCTGCTTCTTTTCGTTGTTGGCGTCTCTTCGATCGTCGAATGTTATTCCATGCTCTTTTCCCTTTTGCGGTCTCGTTCTTGTCGGCATACGTTCGCCCCACCACGATGGCAAGGGCTAAGCACATCAGGTCTTGAGAATTGTCGATTTGGTACTGCAAAGATCGTCCACCAGTAACACTTTCCTGCTACCTCTAGGAGGTGAAACGTGGGTCATGTGAAGTGTGGCTTTTCCATCGGTGATGGTAAACTTTTCGTTGGATTGTTGAACATATTCGATTTTGTCCATGACTTTAGACGGTTTTAATTCTGCCGGAGTACTGAACTCAACCCAGACAGGAGACTTCAAACTGTCGTGATGGATGGAAAGTCTCAATCGATCGTCCTCTTTGGCTCCGCATTGCCGTTTCAAGGTCTCTAACAAAGAATCCCACAAATCGGTAATGAAGCCTGCGGCTTTCTCGGGAGGCACTTCAGACTTGAAGTCTTTAAAGTTGAGGTGTATGTGTAAGCCGTGGTTCTAAATTTTCTAGATGTCATTTTTTGCATCTCTCCAATGTGATAGTAATTTTCCGGAGCAACGGAACGACCTTCTTTTTTAAGGGTTCTAGACTCTCTTGGTCTTGAGGAAGGTGTGGTTTCAGGGTCACTCATGTCCTCTTCGAAATCACTGGCATGGACTTGGGCTAGCACTTCAGCTAGCGGTGTTTGAGGCGGCACGGAAAGTCGTAGTCGTGGCCTCTTCGTTTCTTCTTCTGTTTTCTCATTGACATTGCGTGATCGTTTCATCTTGATGTCTAACTTGGATCTGATTGAGTTTTTACACAGGCTCTCTCCCTATATAGAGAGAGAGCTTATTACCCTCAGAATAACTATTCGTTATTCAACTTTCACACTGTGAAGATGGAAGAGCAGTCAGAAAGGCTTGCCCTTCTGGTCAGAGATTTAGCACAACAGACGGCTGTTGCTATCAGAAATTTACAGAGTCCTTGGAAAGTATACCAGCAAGACCAAGGATTACTGCTCCTCCTCCTCTCGAGATAAAAGTGAAGATACTTGCTATATCTGCCAAGAGAAAGGACATTGGTCTCCAGAATGTCCACAACGTCAAAGTAAAGGAAAAGAAAAGAGAGACAAAGGGAAAGATACCTATTATCATTGTCAAGAAAAAGGACATTGGTCTTCAGAGTGTCCTAAGAAACAAGAGAACAAGCGAGAGATGGAGGAAGCAGAGTGATCTTCAGCACCAGAAGAAGAAGAACTCATCCCCGTCGTCAAGAAATGTAAGAAGGCAAAACGACTGGAAGGCAGCGAAGAAGAAGAAGAACCCTTGATACCTGTGAAGAAATTCAAAAAGAGAGACAGACAGTGAACTATGAACTTGAGGGATGTGTTATGAAATATTCATTGTGATTTTTTAAAAAGAGAATATAACAAAAAGGAAGAAAGTAAGTGTCTCTTGGTTTTGATTTTGTTTTAGAGTATGGACGCACGCACGTACTCATACACAATCCAATGATGGGAGTTAAAGATTTACTTGATTTGGCAATGAGATTATTTCTTTTCTAAGAAATCTGGGTGGCCCTGAAAAGGACCGTTGGGGTGTTTTTTTTTTTTTAAAACAAACTTATGGACTGGACATGATGAGTTTTAACTGTCTCAATCCCTTTCCACGGCCAAGTCCTACTCCTCCTCCTGCTGCTGCTGCTTTGGTAGTGGTAGTAGTAGTAGTCAATGGTTGTGGTAGTGGTGGTAGCATCTCAGTAGTAGTGATGGGCTTAGAATGTTTCGCCTTTGATGGTCTCTTTCTCTTGGGTTGTGTTAAAGAAATCTGATACATGTTTCTCAGATTCTTTAACTCGGCTAAAATATCTTGTAGCAGACTCACCTTGAGATTTTCACCACTCTTTTCCTCCTGTCCTTCACACTTCTCCTCTTCTAGCTTTCTTCTTTCTTCTTCTTCTTCTTCTTGCTTTCTTGCTTTCTTCTTTCCTCTTGAAGAAATGCTTCTTCTGCTTCTCTCTGACGCTGCAAATATTTGTACAATTCTTCTTTCTGTCTCTTTTTAAAATCATCTACCACGGGTAAGATGGTGGTGGTACAACAGCGGTTGTTTCAGGCAAAAATTCTTGCGATGACAGAAAATCCACAAAATCCAAATTAAAATCTTCTGGTTGAAGGTTGACCACTGCATTCACCGTCGTACTCTCACTCCGAACATAAGAACCTTCCGTCGCAGGCTCACCCCAATACATCGTCTTCGTTGTATCAACCATACTCAAACTATTCCGCAAGGTAAAACTGTACAAACGCTGTGACGCATATATACTGAAGGTGACGTCACCCCACCCACCCCCGCTCTCTTCTGATTGGAAGAGAGACCCACCCTGTTGTAACGCGCCTTTGGATTGGTTGTTCATTTCGATCCGTTTCGATCCGCTCTAAGGCTATATATAGCAGCGCTTTTGTCACATATCTTCACCTGTTCTCAAGATGTGTACATCTGTAGAATCATCATCGATCGTATCAGGTATGCTGTTCAACCCGGACTACCCGATGTACGTGAAAGCTTCATGGGCGATCACCAAGATGACAGATACAGCTCTTTGGGAGAGAATAATCTATATAGAGAGACAAGGTTGGTTCAAAAAAAAAAAACAACGGCCCTTTTCAGAGCCACCCACCTGTCTTAGAATAGAAACCATCCAAAATTGCCAATAGTGTTTATATGTTTCTATGTTTGTGTTTGTTTGTTTATGTGTATGTGTCACTTCTGTCCCTATAAAATACTTCTGTCCTCATCAACACTTCTACCCCAAGTGCCCCCTACTGCCCCCAAGTGCCCCCTACTGTCCCCAACTGCCCCACCATGTTCATTTTCCCATATATGTCCCCGATCGCCCCAATGTTAATTTCCCATATATGACCCCGATCCCCCTAATGTTAAGTTCCCATATATGACCCCGATCGCCCCCGTGTCCTCGATACCCACCCCCCATACTACTTATGACTTTACCAAGAGTGTAGGCAGAGAAATGATATACCTAAGTATATGGCATGACTTTATCAAGAGTGCAGGCAGAGGAATGATATACTCGAGATATATGTCAATTCTTTACTAAGAATGCAATCAGAGAAATGATATATATTGTATATATGGCACGACTTTACAAAGGGTGCAAGCAGATAAATGAATTCCAACAGAAAATATCATCACAATTATTAAATCCAGCTCTACCCATGTGATGCACATGCAATTTTAAACAAATTTCCAACTCAAGATAGGCCAGTTTCGGAAAAAAAGCACATGTATGTTAAAATTATATATATATATATATATATATATATATATATATATATATATATAATTTAATTTATATATATATAATTTAAAATGTTTACAGTCTTTTAAATGCATGTAGTGGTCTGCGTTTGATCCATATGAAATCTTAGGCGACCTTCGCCATGTCATGGGAGAAAAGTCTTAAACCAATCACACGTGTAAATACAAGAGTTCTTCCCCTTGTGTTTGACAATATTTATGCCTATTGTCAAAGAAAATGAATTTTCCGTTAAATACATAATTCTGATCAACATAGCTTCCTTAGAATCAACCTAAAATACTTTTAGCTTATCTTACTAAGAGTCTGAGACTATAAATGTAAGAAAAGTTAAGGAGAACTTCCACAATTATCTAGACAACGATTTTCTATTAACAATTTAACGGGTCTTAACTTTGGAAACAAACTTAAAATTATTACACAAATTTATCAATTTCTATCTGTATTTCTTTCTTTCGTTAATTTTTGTGTTCATTTTAAAAAAAGAATCGTTTATATGTCAATTATATGGCAATTATATGCCAATTATATGCCAAGCTAATTCCCAAACTATTCACCGATTGAGAAATAACAAGAGTTATTCTACTGTCAACAGAGCGTCAATATCATCAGTTGATTATATATTAACATATATTGTATTACTAACTTCTTTAACTGTTAATGATGTCGCTAATACCATCGACGCTAATGATCAAATGATATTAATGCTTTAGTTACCTAGTTTTCCGTTTAGAGTAGCGGTCAACGTACCAAAAACGTCTCTAATTTCAGATACCTTTAGCTGTGGTATAACAACTTGAATATTGTATGATATAAAATCAGGGTGTATGCTGGTATTGAAAAGTGATGTTGGAGTTGCCAACTCACCGACCGATGTGTTTGTAGAACCTAAAAGAGCAATGTGTGATGTTGCCGAGGGCTACACGGTAACTTAAACAGGTAAAATAGTTGTCATACTGAACCAAGATAATTTTTTTTTTAAATTGTCATAAGGCCATGCGCATTTCAGTACCTTTTTGTCTCTCGTGTGAATGACGAGACATAAAGTATCCGCCGACGTCGGTAGTGGCGGCTGTGTTATCAACAATGATAGGTATCCTAATGTCCTGTATTAAAGTTTTGTAACGTCACATGTCTTCTATATAAGTAGCTGTATTCAGCTGAAACTTTGGAATGCAATGACTATATGTCAATTACTATATGTCAAAAGTGTGTACTCTGATATGCTTGGAGTTCCTGTCTGACCTCTGTAAGCTCAAAGCTGGTGGCTTCATTGCTGACAATGTTTCAGTGCTACGTATAAGCTTTTGAAAGTAACGTAACTTCACCTCGGTGATATATTCGACTGAAACTTCTTGGTAAGATCACTATAAGTCTAAAGTTTGTACGCTGGAAGTTCCTGTCTCACATGCGTAATCAGATGGCTGTTGCGGTATACAACAGGAACTTTAGGACAATATAAACTTTTTACCATGATATGTTATGTGTCCCTGTTTTAGCTGCGCAGACAGAAAGATATGTCGCATAACACCATTCACAGGAGAGACACTGCATTCCGCGAAACCCTTGCATTCCTATTTCATTGTTGTTTCCGCGGAAAGAAATGGTTCTAGACGAAAACGAAATCATATAAGCCTACTGTTTTTGCTGTTTGGTTGGTTAGTTAGTTGGTTTGTTGGTTGGTTGGATCTAATCTGCACTTTCAGCACTTTATTTCACTACGTAATGCAGAGTTAAGTGCTACTGTTTTTTGTATGGCTGAAATAATTACAGAACTTTTACTGTAGGAAGGTGATTTACAATGTAAAATGGTGCAAATCTGACTTTGATAGGTATAAACTGTCAGGTATAAACAAGAATGATTCCTTTATGTTATACTTGATAAAATAGAATTATTATGAAGCACTTGCATTATTTCTTTATCTTCCGTATCATTGTCTCTCATGGTGCTAGCAGCGACGTTTCTTCTTTATCTTTCGTGTCATTGTCTCTCATGGTACTAGCAGTGCCGTTTCTTCTTTATCATTTGTGTGATTGTCTCTCATGGTTCTAGCAGTGACGTTTCTCCTTTATCTTTCATGTCATTGTCTCTCGTGACACTAACAGTGACGTTTCTTCTTTATCTTTCGTGTCATTGTCTCTCATGGTACTAGAAGTGACGTTTCTTCTTTATCTTTCGTGTCATTGTCTCTCATGGTACTAGCAGTGCCGTTTCTTCTTTATCATATGTGTGATTGTCTCTCATGGTTCTAGCAGTGACGTTTCTAATTTATCGTTCATGTCATTGTCTCTCGTGACACTAACAGTGACGTTTCTTCTTTATCGTTCGTGTCATTGTCTCTCATGGTGCTAGCAGTGACGTTTCTTCTTTATTTTTCGAGTCATGGTCTCTCGTGACACTAGCAGTGACGTTGTTACATTAAGTATTACATTAAAACCTCAAGGCAAACAAGTCCCGTTAAAACCACGGGTATAGTCTTTGAACACATCACTATGCAGCCTTGCTGTATAGATGGTTACAATATCTCCATACACTGGATCCTTCAAAAACAAGACTAGTACATGCCTACCAGTATTTGCAGTAAGGCAACCACAACTACTAGGTATTTGCAAATCTGGTTAACTGATATGATTGTTGCACATTATTCGTGCCTGCAGTGAGTAGCATATTGCATATTTCAAAAATCAATACAATATTGACTGAAATTTACACTTTGAACCCTGTTATATTCAATATATGTTGCATGTAGAAAGTTTAATTGGATTTTTTACTCACACAAGTCTGCTTCCAATAAATGAAATCTTAAAGTCTGTAATTATGAATGATGGGCAGCCATATACAATTGAAATTGAAAAAGGTTTTTGGTTATTTCATGAATGTGAATGAATTGCTATCGATTTATAAATTTGATGTCTAGATGCATGTACATGTATGGCTGTATGTATTGAGCCTGAAACATGGTACTGAAAGCAACATATAGGCTTTTAGACCAAAGGATGGACATTCTTGAATGAACTGTTGCTTTTTTCGGATAATATGAATATGTCGTATTTTTCCGCTTCCACCTGGGTGGATATAGAGAGATATTTGGTACTTGAGGTAACTTAGTCAGTTTCTCCTTCATCAAAATCAGCTGTCAAGAATCAGCACCATCCCCTGTCCAGAATGCTGTGTGCCTAACTTGATAGCAAATTTGCCTTCTGTGGTGAGGCATGATACGAAATCCGATGGTAGAATATTTTGGTGCATTAAGTCCCAGAGTTCACCACTCATGGCAGGTAACGAACAAACCCAGAACACGTTTCATGCAAGTTTTGACAGGTCTTAAACAAACGGTAATTAAGAAGTTCAAGCACGATCCTGCTGTTTTCAAAAAGCAATTCTCGAAATCAACTTTAGTTTCTGAAAGATCTTATGAATTAACAATAACCATTGAAAACTTTTAGAGAACTCATTCTTCGTAATTTTTCTCATTGTGCCATCATCGAAACTTTACGCAATTCAGCTTAAAAAACCTAACTAGTTTATGTTTTTGATACTTTTTAAGGCTGAAGTCACTGAAGTCTGTGTCACAAGATGTGAACAAATGGAATCACTCACGGGGCTCTTGTAAGTTCAATGTATCTAAGTTCAGGAAAGCCGTTGACCTTCCTTGTCACTGCAAGGTCTTTTTCTTATTTACACTCCTTAAAATTGTCAGAAATTATCTCTGCACAACGCGATGTCGCACCACACATGTAAAAAGATTGAGATTGTCATTACCTAATCCCCAAATAAAAGATTATTGAAAAAAGTCGCTTCTACGACATAATGAACAGTCACAAGGAGGTGTACGGAAACTATTTTCTGACATTTGGCTATGCAGATATGCAGAATATACAAATAACAGGTAGTCAGATTAGCGGTCAATGTTATTACTTATAAGATGAAAGGATTTGTATACTGAAATGTTATGTGAATATACAAGATATGTTGATAATCAGTATGCAATTAAGTGGGATCCATTGTGTGTGTATATGTATATATAACTATGCAACGCACCACCATAACTCAGAATTAGGTTTCAGAGAAAAATGCTGTAACAAAGTTGACTAATACATCGCTAGCAGTTATAGATGACTGAAAAAAAATCGGAGCTAGTTATGTTCATTTTTTAAAAGAGTTTAATTTAGTAGATCGCAAAATATTGATAAAAAGCTGAAGGCACACAAACTCAGGGATAATTTTGATGTTGAATCATAAGGATTAACCAAGAACATGTTTGCTTTAACTTTTAATTGTGTTGCAAATTAAATAGAAGGTGAACACAATAAAACTAAAGATAAAAATAAGTTTGAGTCAAAGATTGAGGAAGTAAGTTCAAGAAAGAATAAAGATCCACTTTGATTTTATCTTGGTACACAACATGAAAAACGTTCAAAAGAATTTTATAAAAAACCAAACGCAGAAAAAGTTAAGACGTAACAAGCAAAATAAATAGCAGCTGAACACAGTTTAAGTAAGAGGATGTATTTAGTATGTGGTGTAATTATTGTTGGTATCTGTGGATAGGAAAAAAATGTGAAATAAAACAATAGCCAGTAGAAAGTTGTCACACATAAAAATTAAAAAAGTAATTCTTCTGAGATATACATTTGCAACATATAAATGGAATGACAACACGCGCAGCATAATATAAATAGAATGGCAACACGCACAGAACATATAAATAGAATGGCAACACGCACATCAACTTACCATCATTCAACACTTGGTGATTTGGGGGGTCTAGTTGTTGTCGTTATAACAAATGCAGGTAGAGTAACCTAATAAAACAAATACTTGGAACCAATATTGGTTCACCTGTTTATTTTAAAAGTCAGCTAAATTGTTAGTACTTTTACTTCTTTTGCTCTGTCACCATGAGGTACATATATAATGCGGGTCGTATTTCAATCAGGTTAGGAGAAAAATCTTAAGATGGAAAAAAAAGCAAGTAAATTCCATCTGAAAAAAAAACAAATATAATCAAACACGGTCTGTCATACAACAATAAGTTCAACACATATAGTTATTTATAGTTGTATCTTGAAGAAGATTTTAAAAATTACAACAGGTTCAGCAAATAATATTTAATTTGTTGAAGTAATCAAATTGACTAGTTCAGTTTCTCTTTCATAGTTTACAATTGATTATCTTATTACCTTATAGAAAATTCACTGTTGTAAAATAAAATTACAAGATAGATATATTGAAAAGCAACTTATTATTTCATACGTATAAATGGAAGAGAAAATATCTTTACTTCTTGCAGAAAATGGTATTAAGTTCAAATTCCTAAAAAAAATAAAAAATTATGAGTTTGTTAAAAGAGATCGAACATTACAAAGGTTTAAAAAAGAAATACATACTGTTACGACTAGGGGTAATTTAACAAAAGAAAAGACTCAAACAAGCTTTCAAGATTTAAAATACAAATATTTAATTTCCTAAAATATTAAAATATTTCAACAAACAATTAAAGTGAAAGAATTAAAAATGACTTACAGTATAGAATATCCTTAAAAGTCCTAAATTGTTCTAAAGTTCACTGATCCGGAAGTTAATCCAAATATTCCGAATGAAGTAGGTTCCGAATGAAACCTTCACTATACTGATGTGTTAATAAGAATCAGTTATATCCAAGTGTTATAAATTCCAGATAGTCCTCTTGAATATGGAATATCACAAGTTCTAGAAATGTTTCCGATAAATTCACGGAGCTGTATAATTATTAAAGTTTAAGACACAGTACTGAATCCAGAATGTACTGTATGAATATATATATATATATATATATATATATATATATATATATATATATATATATATATATATATATATATATATCACAATAGTGGAATATCCACACACAAAATGAACCAAATTCGTTTATGACCTCTCAGGCTGTCAAACTATGCTAGGAATGCCTAAACACAGGATTACATTGTATTATATAGCTTCTTGTTGCGCAAAACAGAATAAGGAAAACCAATTTAAACTGTATTGCGACTTAAAAAAACATTTTAATCCTTGTAGATTACAACCCTCTCCGAACCAATCAGAAACTAGGTCATGTGTGACATCGCCAAAATACTTGTGCCCTGACGTTATTATCAGTCAATAAAGTATTGAATCTAAAATGAATCATATAATCTAGGTCAGAAGTTCATACCCTCGCGCGCTGGTTCACGTGTCATGACTAATGCTTCAGTGAAATATTGATCCAATTTACCGTATGTGTACTCACGGCAAGACGAAAGCTGTTACACTAAGAACAGAGATCACAAACTAATAAACTATACCATTATTAAAAGAAAAATTATATATAATTCCGTAACAATACAAGCATATAAAGTTTCAAATTGGGTAAACCTTAGCATGACTGTAGTTTCAGGTGGGATGAATGAATCAGCTTCAGGTTGAGGAATTGCAGGAAAAACAACAAGAATTAGTATCCCTCCAACTTCAGTTCCATTTGGTGTATGTTACTGGGGTTTATCGTGAAAGCTTTCAAAGAAGAGTTGATCTGCATTAAAGTTATAAACCATTATGGGATAGTAATTTCTGCTATTGCTATGTTAAACAGTATCGATGATATGGTATGTATGGCAATGAGTAACAACGACGTGTGTCATGATGAGTTTAATCTGATTATTAAAGAGTATAAGAGATACAAGGATTTGAAGAATGCAATCAGGATGAAAGTGTGCAACATAGAGGGAAAATCTTATTTTACAGGAGGGAAATAAATTGAAGGGGAATCTTACAACAAAACATAAGCAAACATTAATTTCTCATATACAAATGAAAAGTTATATTAGGATTCAAGGACAATCTCAAAAATAAAATATATCTTACCAATCCAATTGATCTATATATTTGCAAGAGGATATATTTTGTTCCTGGTTATTATAACATTTCCAACAACATATTATATTACATAAATGACAAAACTGGAAAAACTGTTTTAATACCTGAATGTATTTACAACCTTGATAAGTTAAATAAGGTATAATCGCTAATAACAACAGTGAACAAAGTTTTTAATTTGAGCGTTCGAAATACAATTCTAAAGTTCTAGTCCGTCCATCTAATAATTGCACAATGTAAATAACAAACTACAACTCTAAATTATTAGAATGCAGTAGCTAGACACCTTTACAGATATTTACTAAATTTTATACAGTTTGTAAGTTTTTGGAACCTACAAATTTATACATTTTCCTAGATCAAATAAAAACGCCAAAATTGCTTTAATTTTTCATGTTTGTTAGAGTCTTTGCTCATTAGAATGTTTTTCATGGTGACTTTATTTCCTACATTGTTAATGGCTATTAGCAGCAACTACAAGGGCTTTCACTTAACAGTGTAATTATCAAGATGAACATGAACATGTATAGACTTTCAGGGAAAGCCTGTAACGTATGTTTTTTTCTTTTTCACGTTATGTAAATAGGTTAACAATAATGACACAAATCTTATTAAGAAGTCCTAGTGAAATAAGATTTAAATCGATGGAAGGACAAATGGAGGTAGCATAATAAGTCAAGCATTAAACAATGATTTAAACACGAATAACCACCATATCACAAGTTTAAGTAATCCCATAAATTAAAAGATTCAACTGCTAAATAAATTGCAACTACACGTGTTAGTACTAAAATACGTAAATCTTTAGAGCATACTAATTTGAAAGATAATAAGTCAGAAAGAGAACAGGTAGATAACAAACTATCTTCTTTTGAACAGAGTGGTACTGAAAGAACCAGTATAATTCGTGATTTACAAAATAGATTAACGACAACAGGAATAAAGTTTGGATGAAAGGGACTTACTCAACATAGATTCAATACGTTATCGAATGCTATTCAAGCATTGTAAGCTGTAAGAGAGAGAACAGAAAAATACATTTACAGCCAGTTGAACAAATAATAAGCTTATCGATTGATGTGTTACAGAGTTGCATGAAGAAAGCAACGAAATCTCTGGAAGACTACAAAATGACTTACACAACAAAGTGAAGCAAAAAACGACGAAGAGATTACAAAGCTAATGAATGATTTTGCCACCAATTTTAATAATTTGAACAACAAGGTGGTTGCTAACACTGATATTTTGTCACAGCTGCAAAAGACGAATGATCAAACCGAACAAACAGAAAGATAGATAGTAGATAATAACAAAAGCAAAAAATATATGCATGAAAGCACGATGATAGTCATGAAAATAAATGACTACACCATTTACATAACGTACAATGATTTATGGTTATCTGCTTCTGAAAGAACAAACGTGATTGAACATCGTATCATGAGTGAAGAACTGAGAAAACTGAGTTCAGTGGTCGCTAATACATCAAACACTGGCATAGAAGGATTTTTGTTCTCTCAGTATACATAAGAAATTTGCAATACCACTTAACTTCCAGATACATATAGATCACTGTCCACTCTTTGCTCTTCGTCAGGATCTGAGGTTTACCAATACATTAGCAAAAGTCTATGAAGTGACAGCAGGTGGTAACCCTGATTACGAATTCAGTATGATAAGATTACTTCAAAATCAATGTCTCAGTCTGTTAATGATAAGTATTGAAATGGAACTTCATTCCTCTGCAACAATATTACTAGAGACAAAAAAAATGGTCAAGCAGGTAATACGACCCTAACATATTTCAAACTTGATTCACCACGAATGAGTTTATAAGGAGTATTGGAACTGCATTAAAAGTACAGATAAACCTATAAAACGAAGTGTTTCAATCCAGCTATAGAAACAATCATGAACATTGTGTGGAAGGATTATCCAGCATGTTTTATTATCAAGGATATAAATTGAAGCAACAGTTCGCAGACACAACACAGTTTTTCTTGACGTTATAGAAAAATGCACAGAAATGAGCAGCGTGAGTGTTAAGAATGCTTTCATTGGATTTGATATAAACTGAATATATATCCTGCTTTAACTACACTGTCATTGTACACAAAAAGGCTGTATGATGATTTAAAGATGAAATGAACGGTATAGTTGTAAAAAAAACTATTGTTGTCTCAGAAGTAAGCTCTATTCTTTTAGAACACACTTTTTTTTTCCACAACAAGACAACAGGGAATGGTTATTCAATTAAGTAAATAAGATATGACCTGGTGAGAAATTAGACAAATGGTTAGAATCACTTAACTGTTAACAGGGTACTAATACTTTGTTTCTGATAGTCGATTGTTCAAATCTATAGAAGATGCTATAGATATAAAGGCAACCATTCTAATAAAGTTAGCTTTCAGTGGTAGGCATTACATAACATCTGTGTAAGTGATAGTACAGAATACAATTCTATCGTCATACCTAAACAATGCATCCTTATTTACAAAAATTGTATATATTATATGATGGTACGATCTCAATAAATTCAATTTTTGCTTTGTTTGGACAAACAATCCTTGTATATATCAAGTTTTAAATGTTTCTTGATGACATATTTCTTAATACTCTTGCATACCTATATTAATATTTGTCATTTCTAAAAGAATAGAGCTTACTTCTGAGACCACAATAGTTTTGTACAGCTATACCGTTCATTTCATCTTTAAATCATCATACAGCCTTTTTGTGTACTAAATCATGTTGTAAACGTTATTTTTCGTGTACTCACTTGTCATAAACTGAATGTTCTCTTTGATCCCTCTATAAATGGTATATGTTTAAAACATGAATGCATGACGAATCTTTGTAAGTCATTAATAACATTTTTTTCAGTTACATTTATATATCAACCTTTTTGTTAATTCTAACACTGTTAATCCTCCTTAATAGGTTTCGCTAGTTTGATTTCTTTAACCAAATTCTCATCTATTATTATCCTCATTGCAAATAAAAAACATCTTACTGATATTTGAATTTGTCTTTATCCAAGCATAATTTTACGTTAATTTTCAAAATGTTTTCCAAATACAGAGTTATTAATTAGTTCAACAGTTTTGTTTTTCAATTTCACTGTTTGTATTCGTCTTTATTTTGTACATAAACGACCGTATGTCTCTAACTTAGGTAACTGATGAACTAATACTACCCTACAGACAGTAATCTGCTTGATGAACTAGTACTACCCTATAGACAGTCATCTGCTTGATGAACTAGTACTACCCTATAGACAGTCTTCTGCTTGATGAACTAGTGCTACCCTATAGACAGTCTTCTGATTGACGAGCTAATACCATCCTATACACACTCTTCCATTTTGATGAACTAATACTACCCTACAGACAGACTTCCATGTGATGAACTAATTCTATCCCATAGACAGTCTATCATTTGATGAGCTAATGCTATCCCATAGACAGTCTATCATTTGATGAACTAATACTACCTTATAGACATTCCTCTACTTGATGAATTAATACTATCCCATAGACAGTCTACCACTTAGTGAACGAATACTACCCTATAGACAGTCTTCCATTTGATGAACTAATACTATCCCATAGACATTCTACCACTTGGTGAACGAATACTAACCTATAGACTGTCTTTCATTTGATGAACTAATACTAACCTATAAACAGTCTTTCATTTGATGAACTAATACTAACCTATATACAGTCTTCCACTTGATGAACTAATACTAACCAATAAACAGTCTTTCATTTGATGAACTAATACTAACCTATAAACAGTCTTTCATTTGATGAACTAATACTGACCTATAGACAGTCTTTCATTTGATGAACTAATACTACCCTATAAACAGTCTTCCACTTGATGAACTAATACTACCCTATAAACAGTCTTCCACTTGATGAACTAATACTAACCTGTAAACAGTCTTCCACTTGATGAACTAATACTACCCTATAAACAGTCTTCCACTTGATGAACTAATACTACCCTATAAACAGTCTTCTGCTTGATGAACTAATACTAACCTATAAACAGTCTTCCACTTGATGAACTAATACTAACCTATAGACAGTCTTCCACTTGATGAATTATACCACCCTATAAACAGTCTTCCACTTGATGAACTAATACTAACCTATAAACAGTCATCCACTTGATGAACTAATTCTACCCTATAGACAGTCTTCCACTTGATGAACTAATACTAACCTATGAACAGTCTTCCACTTGATGAACTAATACTAACCTATAAACAGTCTTCCACTTGATGAACTAATTCTACCCTATAGACAGTCTTCCACTTGATGAACCAATACTAACCTATAAACAGTCTTCCACTTGATGAACTAATACTACCATATAAAAAGCCTTCAACTTGATGAACTAATTCTACCCCATAGACAGTCTTCCACTTGATGAACTAATACTACCCTATAAACAGTCTTCCACTTGATGAACTAATACTAACCTATAAACAGTCTTCCACTTGATGAACTAATACTACCCTATAAACACTCTTCCACTTGATGAACTAATACTAACCTATAAACAGTCTTCCACTTGATGAACTAATACTAACCTATAAAAAGTCTTCCACTTGATGAACTAATACTAACCTATAAACAGTCTTCCACTTGATGAACTAATACTAACCTATAAACAGTCTTCCACTTGATGAACTAATATTACCCTATAAACAGTCTTCCACTTGATAAACCAATACTAACCTATAAACAGTCTTCCACTTGATGAACTAATATTACCCTATAAACAGTCTTCCACTTGATGAACCAATACTAACCTATAAACAGTCTTCCACTTGATGAACTAATACTACCATATAAAAAGCCTTCAACTTATTGCACTAATTCTACCCTATAGACAGTCTTCCACTTGATGAACTAATACTACCCTATAAACAGTCTTCCACTTGATTAACTAATACTACCCTATAAACAGTCTTCCACTTGATGAACTAATACTACCCTATAAACAGTCTTCCACTTGATGAACTAATTCTACCCTATAGACAGTCTTCCACTTGATGAACTAATACTACCCTATAAACAGTCTTCCACTTGATGAACTAATGCTAACCTATAAACAGTCTTCCACTTGATGAACTAATACTAACCTATAGACAGTCTTCCACTTGATGAACTAATACTACCCTATAAACAGTCTTCCACTTGATGAACTAATACTACCCTATAAACAGTCTTCCACTTGATGAACTAATACTAACCTATAAACAGTCTTCCACTTGATGAACTAATACTACCCTATAAATCAGTTAATAACTCTCTCTATATTACTGTGAACTTAAAAAAAAGTATCATGGAAAGAGCACTTTTATTAGTCCAAAACCAATCCGGTCTTGGGGATCTGAATAACTTTGTGACGTTACACTATAGCAATGAGCTGGATTATAATTAAGCATACAAACATATATACAATCATCACAATTATCATACAACATTAAAGTGTCCTTTTTAACGCCATAGTCATAAAGATCATGAATATATTTTAATTTAAAATATTCTATTATATCGATTAAATATTGGTAGGCATCCTTTTTTATTCTATAATCTCTTTGCGTACTGCCTCTATATAAGAGAAGAATCCTGGTGGCATATATTTTTGCTGTTTTTCTCGTCCATGAACGATAACTACATCTTTTTAAAAGTTTCAATTTGTTACATAATACTTGAAATCACAATAAATTGCAAAATGAATTTGTAACTTATGGTTATAGTTTCTACATTTTACAACATTATATTTGATGTCAATTGAATAACTTACATGATCAAATAATCTCTTTTGTTCACTCAGCGTTGTTTCATCGTAACAATTATTTTAACACTTTATAGAAAATAATAATTTTTAGTTGTATGTTTTATTTCTGTTCTGACTAGCTTCTTGATAAAATAAAGGGGCTACCACACACGACCAGTTGAGAATAAACAGAGGTATGACTGTGTCATATCTGAAATTAAACTAATTATGAACTAGAACATCGATACAGTCCAGTCATTGCGCACATTATAGTCGTCATGTGTTTTCTCGCATATGTAGAATTGAAATTCTGTTATCTTAGTATGCGAAGACCAATGGTTTTGCATTGT
Source organism: Margaritifera margaritifera (assembly GCA_029931535.1). Classification (NCBI taxonomy): domain Eukaryota; kingdom Metazoa; phylum Mollusca; class Bivalvia; order Unionida; family Margaritiferidae; genus Margaritifera; species Margaritifera margaritifera. Next base: position 825,682 of record JAQPZY010001124.1, read on the forward strand.
TTAGTTTTTATTCTTGATTGCATATTTAGGTTCTAATTCTTGATTGCAATTTTAGGTTCTAATTCTTGACACAAAACTACCACCCCTCCCCTCCCCCAAGTTGTAAAACACAATCCGTACACAATAGGTTGGCGAGTCTTCTGTATTGCCGTCAGTTACATGCAGAAACCTGAAGTACTTGCGTAGCTGTATTTTCTGTCTTTCCAGTTCAAGGCAAGCCTTGTCTTCGTCTCAAAGGGACAAGCCTTATAGAAGCGCAACAACGTCATCAGACAATTTTCATGATTGTACATCGGACACAAATTTCCTCTGGCTCGACTTATGGAAGGTGTTTTTTCAATTCCATCCTCTGAACATTTTTCCACCACACTTCAACATCACATCAAACAATATACGGAACTGTTGATTAGTGATTTTATGCTTTGACTTTAATTACCGAGCCATCGTCAGGATTCATGTTAAACGTGTTGCCTACATTATAGCACAGGCTTTTGTTCTCATTGGATTTTCAGGTGTTCTGAATGGGTTAAAGTATTTTGTGTGAGTGTATATATAATTTTGATTTTGTGTTTCTCTATTTGTCTTGATACAAATGGAGATAAATTTTATATTACAACGTAATGAAATTGATCTACTATGAAAAATTATCAACATATCTAGCTGGCTTTATATATATATATATATATATATATATATATATATATATATATATATATATATATATATATATATATATATATATATATATATATATTTCATAGCGGGTTCTTAGCGAGTACATTTGTAATTACTCTATTGCCAAGAATAAAATATTTATGTTCGTTGTTTTCCAGGCTGATGCAAGGTTTGCTATTCTTAAAACATTCTGGCAGCTCTGTGTACGAGCTACCATTTAATCGGTCATATTTGTCAACGTTCATAAACAGAGCCTCTATTTTATCAAAAAACAAGTTAGTATTGTTCATGATCTATTGCTCAAATTGACTTATGAGGGCATCCAACAGAACATATAATACTGTATCTATTTCGAGTTTGTTCTTGATCGATTTACAACTCGCCGTGTTTGGGGGTTTCTTCAATCTTATCTCATCTATCAACACCATCTTCCTGGGCCTAACTTTAAGTTCAAGTTGGACTAGTACGGAGTTATTTTCTTTTTACAATTTTAACACGTAATGATTTATTTTGCGTGTTGTTTGTCACGGAATTGAATCAATCCCTTTTATTTATTAAATACATGTACTCGGGTTTCGTTTTTCATTGTAACAACGATACCCGAGAGTGAGTTATGTATATTGTACAATATTTCGAAACAGTGAGTTCGGTTCACCCTATGACGCACGTGCGAAGTGCTTTCGATGGGAAAAACCGAATACATCAAGCGCAGGGACGATGTAGGGCTGCATCGTTTGTGTATAAATGCCTCACCGTAAGACTAAATCTTCACATTACGGAACGTCTTGTCAGTGAGCAGTCTACTTAAGGATTTGCACGTCTTCAGCTGTAGGGATATGTAAATTATTTATCAATTTCTGATGTATATTTTCTATGTAGCTTCAACTTGCGTAGTACAATGCAAATATTTTCTATTCTTGTTTGTGATTTAATAAGAGTTTTATATTAGCAATCTAAAGTGGCATTTTTAGGAAACGTTTAGTACCATAAGATTCTTATCAGACACGTGTAGGTTCACTTCTGAACTCGTTTATTGCTTTGTAATGTTGTGCCGATAATGTAATTTGTATAACTTACCGTATATAACGTCATTACGTGTTATCGTATATGCCCGTGTCAATCATAATACACGGTGTTAGATTTGTTTTCAGCTGATCAGAGTCGACGAGGTCCCAGCTGTACAGCTGATCATAGAAGTTGACCATAGCAGCTGTAAAGGTAACCATAGCAGCCGTAGAGCTGAATTAACAGTGTGTTGCTTGAGTAGCAGGTGATCGGGCGTTGCTGACCGATTGGTGGGCGCTGATCGCTTTATTGACCAAGGAATTGAACGGTGGTCGGAGACTACCTGTAATGCTGACTGCTTGATTGACCAGTGTGACTGATAGCCAAGTGTGCCAGTGACGGAGTGTTTTGTGTTACTCCATACATGTGATTTTTTTAGCCGTGGGCTAATTTGGGGGTTTGTGATACCCAGTGGTTTGGGATTGTAAAGATATTTTGTGTGATATTTATCCCCTTGTTTTCATCATTTTATTATTTGAATAAAATACCAGTATACATTTTTACTATACGAGTAAAGTACATCATTTTTACTATTCGAGTAAAACACATCATTCTTTTCGTCGTCTGAAATTAATGTGAATCATTAACCTTTGTCCTTGCACTGTGTAAGGTTATTTATTTGTATTCATATTTGGGTTACATTATTAGGTTCGTGCGAATTATGTTAATTTGTCCAATATTTGGACCTTAAACACGCACGTATTAATCATAACTTTTTTTTCATTCAAGTCATTCATCAATAAACATTGCATTTGTATCACCATCAAAAGTGTTCTGTTATAAATCCGAAATCCAACCCGGTTATCTTGTTACAATGGTGTCAGAAGTGGGATCTCGGATTTAACGGAACACTAAAATTGTTGTTTCATTATTCTTGTATGATCTTATGTGTGTTTCAGACGTTCCTGACAAGACACATTTAATGTTTTTGTTGCCTTCTGAGAAGGAAAATACGGTTTGTTTGTTGAAATCATAGCAATTACGCAATTTTTTTGCGCAGTAGTGCACTTTAGGTTGGTCATATCAGATTTTTGAAATGTCATCAATGAAAGAACTTGTAGAACTGGGGAAACAGTTTGGCTACGAAGGGGAGTCTCTTAGAACTTTTGTTCGTGAAGAACAGGCTAGGGAAAGGGATCAGAGGTTAAAGGAGAGGGAAATAGAGAAAGATCAGAGGTTAAAGGAGAGAGATATAGAAAAATGGAAAAGTTAGAACTGGAGAAGCAGGCTGAGAGGAGAGAAGGGAGTTTGAAAGGGAGAAAATGCTATTTGAGGAAAAGAAGATAGAATTTGAGAAACAGGCCGAAATGGAAAGAATAGGATGGGAAAGGGAAACAGAAAGGGAGAAGGATGAAGGGGAAAAACGAGTGAGGTTAGAAGCTTTGGAGATAGAAGATAAATATAAGGAGAGGGAGTATCAGAGAAATTCTGAGCTAATGAAAACCAAAAGGGAGGGGGAACATGATTCTAAACTGAGAGGTCCAAAATTGCCCCCATTTGAAGACGATAAAGATAATATGGATAGTTATCTAAACAGGTTTGAAAGGTACGTCACTGTACAAAAATGGAAAAAAAAACGATTGGTCGCTCCATCTTGGCGCGTTGCTTAAGGGTAAAGCGTTAAACGTGTATTCTCGTTTACCCACTGCCGATTCGCTAAATTACCTCGCGTTGAAAGAAGCACTTCTGAATAAATATGAGCTAACCGAGCAAGGGTTTCGCAAGAAGTTTAAGTATAGCAAACCCGAGACATTCACCCAATTCGTCAGTAGGACGTGCAATTACTTGCAGCGATGGGTGGAATGTGGTAAAGTCGTGGAGACATTTGAGGGTCTCATCGATTTCTTGCTTCGGGACCAGCTATTGACAACTTGTGGCAAAGAGTTGTATTTATTCTTGAGGGAAAAGTCCTTCACGAATATATATGACATGGCCACACAGGGGGATGTATTCGCTGAAGCGCGGGGAGGTTCGCAGAATGTCATCTCGCGAGACAGCAAAGGTGGGAATCAGGTCAGGGACCAAAATCCCAGGGAACCTGAAAAACCTGTCAGGGATAACCAGGGAAGGCAATAGGACAAGCAATGTTTCATTTGCAAGGAGTGGGGTCATATCTCCCCAATTGTCCTAAGCGGAAGGGATCGGTCCAGAGAGTCGCGGTAGCCGTTAAAGGTAGATGGAAAACTCGATATTTCCCAGCGGGCTAACCGTGAAGCAGTGCACGAGCCAGTGGTGCGTGCAGAGATCGGTCGCGTGTATTTTCCCCGAAGCAAGGGTACCGACAGCGAATGGCACTGTCAACGGACAAAAGGTGACCGTTTTACGAGACACAGGGTGCACTACTGTAGTCGTGAAACGGAGCCTCGTTCGCGATGACCAATTGCTTGGGTTTAAGTCGCCTTGTATGCTACTGGACCAAACAATTGACCACGTTCCTGTCGCAAGGATAGGTATCGAAACACCTTTTCTGACCGGAACCGTTGAAGCGTTGTGCATAGCCAACCCGATCTATGAACTTACGATTGGCAATGTACAGGGATCTAGACTCACAACCATGTCAGACTTCCGATTCCCGATCATCCAAGCAGTGCAAACTAGAGCTCAGGTAAAGGATGATAACAAACCCCTACGTAAATTAAAGGTACCGGAAACCATTACTGATATCTCCCGTGAAGAATTTTTGAACGAGCAAGAACGTGACGCGTCTCTACGCGTAACCGCAGAGAAGGTGTTGTCGGGTACTGTGAGGAAGTGTAAGAACGGGGGGTCCTCTAAATTTCTACTTCGAAAGGGTTTAATGTACAGGGAATATACTACGCCTGATGACAGGAAGTTCTTACAACTAGTTGTTCCCCAGGAATTCAGGTCGCATGTACTCAAGGTCGCGCACGATTCGAGTATGGCGGGTCATTTAGGTATGAAGAAAACAACTGATAGGGTATTACGAGAATTCTATTGGCCCGGTGTCAGTAGAGATGTAAGGCGGTTTTGTCGTTCGTGCGATGTTTGCCAGAAGTCGGTCTCTAAGGGAAAGATAGCTAGAGTACCGTTAGGTCAGAAAGAAAGACGGGACAAACCGTTTTTGCATTGACTTTCGGCAACTGAATAAAATCGCCGTGTTCGATGCAGAACCAATGCCAAACATAGAAAATTTATTTTCAAAGTTGGCAAGTCATAAATACCTTTCCAAGTTAGACCTTACCAAGGGATATTGGCAGGTACCAATTGCTGATAATGCCCGCGAGTTAACGGCATTCGCGACTCCCAGAGGTCTTTATCAATTTAAAGTCATGCCTTTCGGTTTAGTCAACGCCGGTGCGTCGTGCGTTCGTCTCATGCGCAAATTGTTAAACGGTATGAAAAACGTCGACAGTTTTATAGATGATATCTTCGTTTATACATATACCTGGGATGAATATGTTAGAGTATTGAGGGATCTGTTCGATAGACTCAACACTGCTAATCTTACAGCTAGGCCCACCAAATGTAGTATAGGATATTTTGACCTAGAATGTTTGGGCCATCTTGTAAGTGGACTAGGCCAGTTGAAACCCCACCCAGACAAAATAGGGGCAGTCAGAGATGCACCTAGAACAGAGACCAAGAAACAAGTAAGATCTTTCCTAGGTTTGATTGGGTTTTACAGGAAATTTGTCCCCAATTTTTCGGCTATTGCCAGCCCATTAACAGACTTGACTAGGAAAGGGGAACCGAATAAAGTTTCCTGAGGGGGGGGGGTGCCAGGAAAATGCGTTTAACGATTTAAAACAGAAACTGATAAGTGCACCAATCTTAAAGTTGCCAGAATTGAACAAAGCTTTTGTGCTGACGACTGATGCGTCAAATACGGGACTTGGGGCTGTTTTGATGCAGGAGCAAGAGGGGATGAAATTGCCCATAGCTTATGCAAGCAGGAAATTGCTCTCTAGGGAGCAAAACTACTCCGTGATTGAGAAGGAGTGCCTAGCCTTAGTATGGGGGATAGGAAAATTCCATACATATCTTTTCGGGAGGGAGTTTACCTTACAAACAGACCATCAGCCGCTCTTATTCTTGAATAAGGCAAAGGTCGCCAACGCAAGATTGATGCGTTGGGCCTTGTCTTTGCAACCGTATACTTTCCGAATCGAGGTGATTCGAGGGTCGGAAAATGTGGGTGCTGATTTTTTAAGTAGGGTGTAATTAGCAGATCATTTTCGTTCAGTATTAAAAATTGAATGTTTTAATAATTGTATATGTTCACATTCCGTGATTTTTCTAAAAGTGTTACCACTTTTTTAAGGGGGGAGGTATTGTCACGGATTTGTATAAATCCCTTTTATTTATTAAATGCATGTACTCGGGTTTCGTTTTTCATTGTAACAACGATACCCGAGAGTGAGTTATGTATATTGTACAATATTTCGAAACAGTGAGTTCGGTTCACCCTATGACGCACGTGCGAAGTGCTTTCGATGGGAAAAACCGAATACATCAAGCGCAGGGACGATGTAGGGCTGCATCGTTTGTGTATAAATGCTTCACCATAAGACTAAATCTTTACATTACGGAACGTCTTGTCAGTGAGCAGTCTACTTAAGGATTTGCACGTCTTCAGCTGTAGGGATATGTAAATTATTTATCAATTTCTGATGTATATTTTCTATGTAGCTTCAACTTGCGTAGTACAATGCAAATATTTTCTATTCTTCTTTGTGACTTAATAAGAGCTTTATATTAGCAATCTAAAGTGGCATTTTTAGGAAACGTTTAGTACCATAAGATTCTTATCGGACACGTGTAGGTTCACTTCTGAACTCGTTTATTGCTTTGCAATGTTGTGCCGATAATGTAATTTGTATAACTTACCGTATATAACGTCATTACGTGTTATCGTATATGCCCGTGTCAATCATAATACACGGTGTTAGATTTGTTTTCAGCTGATCAGAGTCGACGAGGTCCCAGCTGTACAGCTGACCATAGAAGTTGACCATAGCAGCTGTAAAGCTAACCATAGCAGCCGTAGAGCTGAATTAACAGTGTGTTGCTTGAGTAGCAGGTGATCGGGCGTTGCTGACCGATTGGTGGACGCTGATCGCTTTACTGACCAAGGAATTGAACGGTGGTCGGAGACTACCTGTAATGCTGACTGCTTGATTGACCAGTGTGACTGATAGCCAAGTGTGCCAGTGACGGAGTGTTTTGTGTTACTCCATACATGTGATTGTTTTAGTCGTGGGCTAATTTTGGGGTTTGTGATACCCAGTGGTTTGGGATTGTAAAGATATTTTGTGTGATATCTATCCCCTTGTTTTCATCATTTTATTATTTGAATAAAATACCAGTATACATTTTTACTATATGAGAAAAGTACATCCTTTTTACTATTCGAGTAAAACACATCATTCTTTTCGTCGTCTGAAATTAATGTGAATCATTAACCTTTGTCCTTGCACTGTGTAAGGTTATTTATTTGTATTCATATTTGGGTTACATTATTAGGTTCGTGCGAATTATGTTAATTTGTCCAATATTTGGACCTTAAACACGCACGTATTAATCATAACTTTTTTTTTCATTCAAGTCATTCATCAATAAACATTGCATTTGTATCACCATCAAAAGTGTTCTGTTATAAATCCGAAATCCAATGTATCTTGTTACATTGTTTAACCTGATAAAAACAAATAAGTGCTGATAGTGATGAATTTAAATGCATTGATTGCTTTGTTGAGAGATTTGTTTCTTTTTAGACTGTATTTGTTTTCTTCGTTGTGCAAATTGCACGACACGTTGCAACCTTTTCATTTCATCCTTCCTCCTCATTTTGTTGCTCTACCATCTTCTGTTTCAATTTGTCTAGCTTACTCTTTGAACTTTCATCTCTTGAGCAGGTCTCCTTTGTTCAAACTCTAGTTGCCTTTTCAGCCTCTGATACTGCGCTCTATTAACCGCTTTGTGTTTAACTAGATTTTTTTTAGAACTGTGAATCATATTCATCTTTATCTCTGATTTTAGTACTCCGTTTGATTTCAATTTTTTTTCACTAATTGAATTCGGTTGTTAAATCTTCATCTCCATAGCTTCGTATTTATGTAGTGAAAATTTAAGCAGCTTTTCGTTTGTTTCGCTAGATGTATACGATTGTTGTTTCCTATGTTTACCAATAATAATAAAATCCTTATGATCTTAATATCGGGTTAAATTTCAATAACTTAATTTATCGATCAAATATGCGTCTTCGTCTTTAGATGTGAACTCACTGACCAATTATTTATTAGAATTCCACATTCACAAATTGCTATTTTCTTTTCTTGTATATGATTTGTATCGTACTCAGCCGTCATTTATTTTCTTGTATATGATTTATATCACTCAGCTGTCATTCTTTTCTTGTATATCATTTGAATCGCACTCAGCCGTCATTTCTTTTCTGAACATCAACGAGATATAATAGCTCACTGCACTTCTTGCACTTATCTTTTTAACACATCATACAATGGTTTAGCAATATATATATATATATATATATATATATATATATATATATATATATATATATATATATATATATATAGAGAGAGAGAGAGAGAGAGAGAGAGAGAGAGAGAGTATCATCAGTCATCTAGTGATATCGTGCAAGAAATTATTCAAAAATTTGTTTATAGGGCAATTTTGTTTTAATTTATTTATCTAGTCATTGATTGCTACTTACAGTTAGCGCCATTGTGATACATTCTGCGACAAAAGTAACAGTCAGTGTAATTCGTATGTCACTTTGTGTGCTTTTATTCGGTAGTATGTATTTCTGATATTTAGCACTTACTGTTTGATCAGTGTCATATTGCTCTACATATCTTGAGATTCTTAGAATTGAACCATGTACTTAAAAAGCAAGCACCCTAATGAGTTAGAAGAATTAAATTCACTTAGACCTGTTAAACTTCTTTTCTTAAACTCATCTAGAATTTTCCCCTTATAGCCAAAAAATACATTCTTTTTACCTTATTCTCTCTTTGCCGAGCATTAATACGATCGTTACTTACATCTAACCACTCCATCTCAAACTCATTTGCATATTTCAACTCCTAGCATTCTCTATATTTAATTTTGTTCACCGTTTACTATAGTTCTTCAACACAAATATTAAACATTGTTATAAAGATAACTGCTGGTGTTTTGATTTTTTTTGTCTTCTTAACAATAGCGTGTAACATGTAGTAAAAACACTAGATTTGTGTAGTTGCATCTACACAGTACACTACTTACTGTGTGGTATATAATATGGCAGATCTTTATCACTTATGTAATTTGAAAATATGCGCTCATAGGGGTATGAAAATACAACTGGCGCATTAGCCATCCTGTTGCAAAAGCTGTTGTTATTTCGTGTGTGTGTGTGTGTGTGTGTGTGTGTGTGTGTGTGTGTGTGTGTGTGTGTGTGTGTGTGTGTGTTCAGTCTACCATCGAATTCTGGAATAGAAGCTGCGCTTTTACAATACGCAGTTGTTGGTAAAACCACGATCATTTACCTACACAGTAAACTATAATGGTTCTACAGTACAACACTTTCTGTGTAGTATAGAGATGGAGAGCACCGTATCACTTGTGTATTTTTCAAAACATGTACTCATGTAGCGGTATGTGCACATCACTAGACCACTTACTATTTCTTTAAATCTCCGAAGGAGAAGGTCCAATGAATACGGAAGCACTTTAGAGGGCGCTCTACAGATATTACTTACTTCTAAGAGAGTGATAGTTGTAAGGTGAAGTTGTTTGCATTTGCAACATGCACAATGAAGAGAATGTTGGCATACCTCTATGCTACTTTCATGTACGGTGGCTGATATTTCTTTACATATTGCACTTTTGCACTTGTGGAAATTATATATGATCTAAGCACACAGCAGATAGAAATGGACACTCCAGAGTACTCGAAAAATCAGCCTGAATTAGTCAAAAGTACACTATTTTCAGCAGTTATTAAAATAGGGAAACGAATTTTGCCAGAGTAGGCAATACCAGCCTCTGAAAGTACAATGAATCAATTACAAAATATATAAAAAGTAAAAAAAGTTATCGGCTCTTTTTTTATTTACCTTTGAAGTCCAGGAAGTGAAAATGACCAAGCGGAGCTAGCAGTTTTTTGAGAGGTGCACGTCTTAAGTAAGACCAAGGTGTATACTCTATGTCCCAAATTGCACCCATCAATCATACACCACAATAAAGGGCATTAAAAGTGTTTTAACAATTCTTAAGATACACAAGGTCTTTTTTAAATAGCCAGGACAACCAGTGAGGAAAACCTGGGTAATTCATTTTCTTTAAAAATCTAACCTATGCAAAATACGAAACTGTAGAGCGCCACCTTACCATCGAATGTGTAGGCATCTAGTTCTAATGTAGACATAGTAGTATAGAGATGATGAGTTCTAGAGAAATCACTATTGTTTTGAATCATACCGTTTTTCAGTTTGAGTACTATTTGAGTCATTACACTTAGAGTACTACTTGTCATTACACTTTGAGTACTGCTTGAGTCATTACACTTAGAGTTCTACTTGAGTCATTACTCTTTGAGTACTACTTGAGTCATTACACTTTGAGTACTACTTGAGTCATTACACTTAGAGTTCTACTTGAGTCATTACTCTTTGAGTACTACTTGAGTCATTACACTTTGAGTACTACTTGAGTCATTATACTTGAGTACTACTTGAGTCATTACACTTGAGTACTACTTGAGTCATTACACTTGAGTACTACTTGAGTCATTACACTTTGAGTACTACTTGAGTCATTACACTTTGAGTACTACTTGAGTCATTACACTTTGAGTACTACTTGAGTCATTACACTTTGAGTACTACTTGAGTCATTACACTTTGAGTACTACTTGAGTCATTACACTTTGAGTACTACTTGAGTCATTACACTTTGAGTACTACTTGAGTCATTACACTTTGAGTACTACTTGAGTCATTACACTTTGAGTACTACTTGAGTCATTACACTTTGAGCACTACTTGAGTCATTACACTTTAAATCCATGTTTTGTGTAGCAGCGAAATAAAAACAAAGCTGCTACATCTTTTAAAATTTCGTATTTAATCAGTTATTCTAAAATAAGTCATACTAAATAGGACTGGGCCAATTTACCCATCATCAAATAAACTTAATTAAAATGGATATGAATATTTATCAAATAAAATTATTGGATATGTGTATTTAAAAGATAAGGATGATTTGTAACTGAGTCAGGAGTATTTGTTACTAGTATTTCAGTTGTATCCCTTGGACCACAGATAGAGCAACTAAATATGTTGATTCCTGATTGAATAACGACGAATTTGCAGTTTCCTTTCATGATGTAAAACAGACAGTTATTTTTCTCCTATTAACGTGGCAGTCGTCACAGAAGGTTGCAAAGTGGGTAGGACAGAATACATGGCGAACAAGATCATTTGCTAAAACCCTGATATGTTATGTAAGAAAACGTGATACTTGTAAATAACAGTAAACGGTGCCAAGATAACTATATATCTAAGATGCATCATTCGCTCCAAAACATAAGGATCTTTCGTGCGCATGAAGATATAAAAACTTTTGTTAACAAGTAGACAAAATAGAAAGGTATTCATAATGAGTATCATATTGTCAAAGACAGCATAATTAATTTTTTATGTAAGCAATAGCGTACTATCGGGGGGGGGGGGTGCCCCGGGGTTGACCCGGGCGCCAGAGGTCTTAGGGCGCCAAAACAGCTGATAAAAATTCTGGCCTCGTATTCTGGCCCTTTGGGCCATCATCGTCGCCCCGGTCGTCATTTACCCTTAGTACGCCACAGTATGTATGATATAAATATTTAGCATTTTCATGAAATTGAAACAGGAAACATCAATCATTTTAGCATTGTGAAAATGACAGTACCCAATTATTAGTTCTACAGAACCTATTATTGATTACATTTTCTTTAACATTTGTATAATGAACAAAACAATTTTTATAAGACGAAAATGACATGATATGTTATTGCACATAATGTCACTACTTTACATTTCCATGCATCGCGACCCTGTGTGAGATGAGCATTCGGCTCAACAGTCCATCTATAATAAATACAAGTCTGTTATTATTATTATTATTATTATTATTATTATTATTATTATTAATGGCAATATACTTGTTTGAACATTTTGAGTTACACGATACAACCATTATATTTTCTACACAAAATGTTATAGATTTTATTGCGAAAGGAATATGCTTAATCATGAGCATGAAATAGATATAAGAATATCGTTATTACATAAGTTGGACATAAATCAAATATACCAGGGTTTTCTCGCTGCGAAGTGACAAACACAACCAATTAAAATTACATTCGGGTCACTGGATACCTCACTTGGGCCATGTGCTTTGCATGTTATGCTGTGATTTGACATGTAAAAGGGCTAATAGGTCAGGGTGGGTTTTTCAGAAAGGTGCGGAGTAAATATGGGTGCTGACTAATTAACAGGATATCTTCGTCAGAGAGGCATTAGCTGGATTTTTAAATGTTATGCAAGTGATGTTAATAATTATTTTCCTATTTTTCTGACATGTATTTAGGCTGAATGCGTGCCGCATATATACAAAATTTCCACAAAGATAGAACACTGCCTAAGTGAGTATACACGGCCAATATAAGTGCGATAGCTATCAAATATTGTACACAACAGAAACAAAAATATCGAGAGCTGTAACTTTACCTAAAATTTCTTTGTATGAAATTTCTTCGAGGTTTGTTCGATAGGTAAAGTTACTGACTTTTCACCACCGATACCCTCTTGAGAAACACATTTCAAAAGTAACAAAACACTCAATGTCATAAATTTTGCATTTAATAGTTGGCAAAATATTCTTCTGAAATACCACAAAAGGAAAAGTAAATACATTAAGACATTCAACTGATATTTTATTGTATTTATTTTTTTAAATTTTATAACGAAAGTACGCATGTTTTTAAAGTTAAAATTATTTCTAGTTACGACAGAGGACTGACGTTAGCCATGTCTGTTGTATTTAAGCGTACAATCTAGATAAGGCAGAGTACTGATGTTAGCCATGTCTGTTGTATTTAAGCGTACAATCTAGATAAGGCAGAGTACTGATGTTAGCCATGTCTGTTGTATTTAAGCGTACAATCTAGATAAGGCAGAGTACTGATGTTAGCCATGTCTGTTGTATTTAAGCGTACAATCTAGATAAGGCAGAGTACTGATATTAGCCATGTCTGTTGTATTTAAGCGTACAATCTAGATAAGGCAGAGTACTGATATTAGCCATGTCTGTTGTATTTAAGCGTACAATCTAGATAAGGCAGAGTACTGATATTAGCCATGTCTGTTGTATTTAAGCGTACAATCTAGATAAGGCAGAGTACTGATATTAGCCATGTCTGTTGTATTTAAGCGTACAATCTAGATAAGGCAGAGTACTGATATTAGCCATGTCTGTTGTATTTAAGCGTACAATCTAGATAAGGCAGAGTACTGATATTAGCCATGTCTGTTGTATTTAAGTGTACAAAGAATAGATAGCTAGCGTTTTACAAAACAGTTAAAATGTGAATATTATTGATAAGCACAAATTTGTATATATCTTATGTTGTTTCCTGTTTTTACTTTGAGTCACCTCATCAAGAAATTACGAAAACGAAAATGAGTAGTTTTTCTTTTGTTTATAAACAGATGACCTTGCCTGCAGCAGCATTATTTTGCAACATGAAACGATTTTTCCATCGTCCTTTTACTCCAGATTTCATTGAAGGACTTGAAAGTAATGTAATTTTGAGTCTCTCTCTCTCTCTCTCTCTCTCTCTCTCTCTCTCTCTCTCTCTCTCTCTCTCTCTCATGCCTATTGGAAGACTTTTAAGTTCCCTGTTTTGTGAAAGTTTCAGGTTTATTTAACTCGTCACGTTATATTCTTTCATCGCAGTCAGACGGACGAATAAAATAGGGACTGATTGGGATTTGCCTTGACTTAGTGGTCAGCGTTCCCGACTCGTGATCAGAAGGGTTCGGGTTCAAATCCTGGCCAGACTAGGCCGTGTTGGCCCCCGTGGTGTTTCCCTGGGCAAGACAGTTTACTCCATGTGTTGATATGCTGTTGGTCGATGAATCGAACGATCAGTCAGTCCATTAATCAATCGATTTAAGCGGCATGCAACAGTTCTATCGAATATAATTTATCTGTCAGGTAGTAGTAATATGGTTGATGATCCCCACCCATTTTCCTACTCTCAGCTATTTGAGCAACTATATAACAAGGGTTTTGCCCTCGACAATGTGAAAATATGTCAGTAGAAAGTGATTGATAATTGATAATCGTCAACTACCTTACTACTCTTTCAATTACTACCAATTTATGCTTCTTCGTCATTGTATATTTAGTCTGGGAAATAAATGGAAGCTGTAAAATGTGACAGCTACAAAAGAGAAGAAAAAAAGACGACATAGAAAAATGTAAAACAAGATGCATGAGAAGTAAGCATTGCGTATGAGCATTGCTTATATGAACATAAATGTCATCGTGGATATTCGATGACTTATTACATATCGAAAATTGTTAAAGATGAAAGGTTCAATTTAATTGTGGTAGGACGGTAAAATAAATAGCGTTTGATAAACGTTACAAAACAAAAGTATGCGGAAAAGATCTCGGAAGATACAGAAATGAAATATGGAATTAAGAAAGAAGCTAGAAAGGAATTACGAAATCAATTAGAAGAGGAAACTACGCAAACAAACAAGAGTGAAAATGTGTTATAGTCTATGATTTAGTTGATGCATGCAACTCTGTGACAATTAAATAGTGGACAAGCAGTGCACGTTATGATTGTCATGCAATTCAATTTAATGCTCCAGTTCACCGCAAAATTGCACAAATATTTAAAGACAATAAAAGCTACAACACTAAAACTGTATTTTACATACAAGCTGCTCAACATTTGTGATAATACACCTTAAAATTTGACCGTGATGACTCCTTTAATAGTTACAGATCACAGAGTGATATGCAACTGTCTCACAATCAACTGAATTGGGCAGTGTATATGACAGCAGCCGGTTGTGGAATATCTTATTAGCCTTTAAAAGGTCAAAGTCAGAGTTAGTAAAAATAGTATTCAGATTTCACGCTTACTTTGAGATGCTAAAATATTGTCTAAATGTGCAATACCATTAACTAATGACAATTATTCAATTCGAATATTAATAGAAAAAGATCTAAAACCAAGTAATATAATCTGTAACAACTTTAATATTCCAAAACGTGATAACTGGAGGTACATAATTAGTAAGAATGACATGATTAGCCAAGACAAAATCGACCTGTTCAGCTGCTTTCAAAAGTCAGCTTATTGCACTGCTAATGATATCACACAAAGTTGCTACTACCTTTTATGGATAGCCCAAACAAACAGGTGGCGAAGTTGTTATGCCTTTTTTAACTTCGTCTGCGGAGGACTCTGCTACCATTCTACTACTCTACTACCACTTTCACTAGCACTTGTTCCTCCACCTCCTGTTGTTACACCTTTCACCAAATTTGCTGTACAATGAGTAAGAGTTGATATTGTGATACACATTGCTGCAATAATTGTTACAGTTGTGACACCTTTCTCTCAGAACAATTTTTTCACCCTTTCACCTAATTTTAACTTTTCTCTAACGCTTGAATTTATCTTTTCAGTGTTGTAGTTAAAGCTACGCCCGAGATCCGTTAAATATCCATCTATATGCGCTCGTTTACTTTCAACACTTTCCACCAAGTCTTTGAATTTGACCTTCTTTGTTGCATCTCCTTCTTTGTTGATGTTTTTATTTATGTTCTCTCTCTGTTTATCATACGTTTTAATGTCCGATTTCATATTTTCTATCACCGATTTAGCAACTCTTACAGAATGTACATAACCTATTAGTTCGCTTAAATTTTTCAGGAGTAAATAATCGTCGCTGCGCTGCGTGAAGTTCTCCACTCGCTTTGAATTCTTTTGCGGTAATCATCTCTTAAAGTGTCCCTGCTTTTCTTACTTGCCGGTCGAATGCTTCGTTTGTGTTGGTTGTTTGAATCTCTGCTTCCCCGAGAAATTGTATTGGCTGTCTGATCGTAACTACTGGTCTTTTGTGCATGTTTTGTGTAGTGTTTCTTCTGTTCATACATCCCTGTTATATGCAGGGCTAAAAATGTGTGTCATCGAGTTTTTGGGAACCGATAATTTGGACATAAAAAGTTTGGTTTTCGTTTTAGCTTTTATAAATTTTCATCCATTGTTTATCTCCAGACTAGCCTTTTAATGTGGTTTCGGGTACAATTTGTTCTGGTTTGTTCCTCTACGATATTCTTACTTTGTTTCCCTCAGTATCATACAAATATAATGTACTATCTTAAACTGTTTTAAAAAATAGTTAGCATCACCTGATATTGCTGCCTATCTCTGTTTAAACCTTTGCGTTATCTTTTGTTTTAATTATTGATTATTTTTGATTGACGATTTTGTTGTGGATTTGTAGAACCTTCTGTTGATAGGTAAGATTCGTTTTAATATGGATTAATATTTTGTATTGATTCAATGTATTCATACTCATCTCTTGTACAATCCTCAGGTATTTTAAAACCTTTTCAAGGATCAGCACCTTCTGACAGTTTTTACGCTATTAAATGGCTCAAAATCAGCTTGAAAAAGAATAAAGTATAACAGATAATATAAATAGCAGTAGCTGAAATTGATGAATATAAACAAGAGCTGAACATAAGCATAACTAATAGGACTTATATGGAGGCAACTGATAAAATTTTAAATGATACAAACATTCGACGCGAATCAAATCAAGAAAACCTATGAAATCTTTGCTAATGCAAAAAAAAAAAAAAAAAATCAGCTAAACTATCAAAGTCATTTTCAGACGTCGTTATCCTAACAGTAACATCTTTGATGAGTAAAGTTTTACCCATGAATGATTTGAATGAATTACAGATTGAGCTGACTGAAAATTACATGACATTGAACGGAATGAAATACTTCAACGGGTTTGAATCATTTAAATTGGCATTATCTCTATCAGTATCGGGTGCTAGCGAGTGCTTGCTTGATAACATTCAAACACACACATTTTTTTAAAAAAAAAACAACAGTGGCACAACAAAATACAGAAAATAATACTAAGTAAATGTGCACTGGATACTTTGTAATTGATGCATGTGTACTTTTGACAACAACTGTCTGTAACAACTAGTGTTATTATTGGAGTCTATTACGTAGTTAAGTCTTTCTGGGGAAACAAAAGAAGAGACAACAAAGACTAAAACATGTCAATTCGAAATCACCTTAATGGAAAAGTTTGGAGTTGTGAAAGCTTCGACTTTTATATCATGTTCCTATATTTCTGTTTCCTGTGACATTGTTGCACCTTTAGATCTGATATCACTTGATTTAAAGTATCTCATATTTCATCAGTGAAAACATTGTATGTATTGTTCTGAATCTGAGATATCGAAAATAGCACAAGAAATGAATGATCTATATAAAAATCATGATCACTAACACCTTCAGGCTTGGTAAACTTCCGCCATCTACAGTACAAGTTAATAAATGGAACAGTGAGTAAATTTAACGTATTATTAGATTTTATGTAGTCTTATAACAAAGATGAAATGCTAACTTTTTTGTGAAATATCCTGGAATTATTGTGTTTGTTGTATCTTTGTTTTTAATATTCATTTATTGGTTCATTATTGTGTTCTCTGCTTCCTTATCTCCATTTTTTTTTGGTAATTATATTTTCTTCTTTTTCAATTTTGCATTTTGAGCATCTCATAGTATCCAAAATTTTAATTTTACTATTTTATTTTCAATGAAAGTTTAAGTACTAAAAGTTGACCATTTTTACTTTAAATATAAATGTAAGACAAGTTTAAGTCAATGTCAACATTATTTAAATTTAGTTGTAGATTAATTGACAAGTACACGTAAAATTATAGTTGCATTCACTTTATAATAAATGGAAGGTGTAGAAAACAAGATAAATCAGCAGAGAAAGTAACTTCACAAAAGAAGAAGAATCCACAAAGGCTTTAACTTGCTACACAACATGTAACACGTTCAAGTTAATTTAAAGCAGACAGCATGTAAGTTCAGACAGGAGGAATATAAATCAACGTTGCTTGAAATTCATGTCGAAAGTCAAAGTAAACCTAGTTCAAAAAAAATGTATTACCGGTTGGGTGGCGGAAAAGATCTTTTAGGTTTTGTGTTAATGTGCAACAGAGTTGGCCCTGTTCCAAAATATGTCAAAAAACAACCAGTTCATTTAGGTTCTGCACCAAATTAACAACCACATCCAGTTTCATAAATATTTTGAAATTTCACAGCAATAAATACAAGCGAGACAGCAACATAACTGACACTCTTTTCCATGCAAAGATTAAGCTCAGCTCTTACATTCGGTTGCAGCATGCATTTTAAAAGATATTTAAGATCTCAATATGTTCAACAACTAACATGGAATTCGACGAAGTCATAAAGTTGATTGTTCCAATTTCATTAAACCAGTTTACATTTGTCCACTTGACAACACACAGGAACCTAAAAGACAAAATAACAAAGTAATTAAATAGTGTAAGCCACACAAATAATGGGCCTTAGGATACTTACAATTCAATGTTGAAAATAAAACCAAAGAAATCTGTTAAATTAAATACATACTACAACTGCTAAAAGGGCCCTAAAATATATTTGAAATCTTAGTTTTACAAATGCAAGTGCTAAGTCTCAGCTGTCAATATCAAACATACAAATGTGACAGAAAACACCATCTGCGCTTTTATTGCATCCTACACTGCTGACAGGCAATGGTATTAATTTCGAGTTGCAAAATATGAACGAAATTTTGAATGATTTGGTTAAATTTATCAGACCTTACAGAGGCAATCTGGTGGGACGGTTGTAGCAGCTGCTGGTTCAGAATTCGCAGGATTTATTATCCATCTGCTTTCATTGTGACTTTGTGTCTTACAATATTAATAGTCATTGCAAGCAATTACAAAGAGGTACAATAAACAGGTGTATATAAGCATTACAGATGAGGAAGGAAAAGTAACAGATTTTCACTGTATGCCTGTAAAATATGTTTTTCTTGCAAATACAATTTTAGAGATATCTTTCATTAAGACGTCCCAGTGAACTTAGTTTTAAATCAGTAGAGAAAACGGAGAAAATAATGTAACATTTGGTCTAAAAATAACAATCGCATTGCAAATTTAGATGATCCAGTAAATAGGATGATGCAGTTTCTAGACAATCTGTAGAAATACGTGTTGAAGCACAAATACGTACGAATTTAATAATAATTTCATAGCTATTAAAGCATGGAGAAAACAGGTAGATACCAAAATCGAAGCTGCTAAACAGAGTGGTAGTAAAACAGGTAGCAAAATACAAGAGTTGCAAAAACAATTTGACGACAAAAGGAGAAAGATTTTTTAAATGCACAAGACTTGTTTCAACAGAGATACAATACTTTATGTAATATTATACAAACATTACAAATGGTACAATAAAGGTCAGGAGAAATACCTAACATTTAATTGTATTTGCAAACCACTGAATAGAAGATAAACTACAAAATAGATGCATTAGAGAGTGATATGAAAAACTAAAGAAATATCTGGGAGATTATCGTGACATTTTACAATCTCAGCTAGAACAGTGTGAAAAGAATTTGAATTATGAAATTGAATAAAACAATTGAGATATAAAAAGAGTTACAAACTTGAACAACAGGAAAACAATAAACTTTCAGTGTTGCAGTAAAATAATTTAACTGAGATAACCAAAACGATACAAGACACCAAAACAAAATAAATGGGAATAACAACATGATTAAAAATTTATAATTGATATTTTACATATATCAGTGATAAGTTCGAAACGATCAAAGAAGTTACCTTTCAAGATTTTTTACAACAAGTTAAAATTCCGAGGTTGAACAATCTAAAACAGATACAAAATAATATGTTTATCGAGAACTAGTTAATAATACTAGCGTGGTGAAAAGTATAATTGATGAATTAAACAAAATATGAGAAAGAATTTAAATGATTTAGAAGAAAGTATATAACGAAAACAGATGCATTTACAACTGAAATGAATTAAACGACTCTTGCGTTAGCTAATATCATTGATTCAATTAAAACAAAAATAGACGAACAGATAGAGGCATTCAAATTAAATTGAGCACGGAAGTGGATGTAAATAATCTTGTATTAAATGCTAAAATTGACTGAAAAACAAGAATGAGTTAACTAAAAAAATTTTAAAAAATATTTGAATGACGAAACCAAACTAATAACTGGATCTATAGTACTTTTCGAATGCAATATTGTTTCAAGTGAGGAACATACAGAAGCTCTTAAAATAACCGATCGTGATGGCACAGGGATTAAAATTGAAAATAAATAAAATAGATTAGCAGTGTTAATGCTACTATTACTGTTACTAATTATATACAAACAAGAGTGTTTTTGTCTGTTCGTAAATCAGAAATTATACCTCAAACGTTAGATAGCAGTTAAAGAAACTAAAATCAGTTGATATGGAAGGAGATATATATCAGAAGAACATAAAACTGTACACCAAGGATTTTGGAAACCTACGTTTGTTGTTGTGTTGTGCATTTGCAAACGCAAATATAACTATAGAGCAGGCACTGATTAATATTTGAATAGATGTCAGCTGTCAGTTCATGAAATGAATTCTGTGGTGGATAGAGATGAACCTACTGGCTGGACGTATTTGTTTGCTGCAAGATAGCAACGGATCAACGGATTAAGGTAGGTATTGTAAGGTTAATAAAAGTATAAGGTCTTATGGGGATATTAACTTTGCAAGATCAATGTAAAATTTCAACAACGCGTAACAGCACTGACGAAGTGTGGACAAAGTCCAATTTACAAGTAATATGAAGTGATTGGCTAGAAAGTAAACAACTTGGCCAGCACTCTTAAATACCCGTCTTATCATTCTGCTAATAATATAAGGTATTGATACTGCTGTTTATTTCTCTTACTCAAACAAATAATTGGCTAAAATGTTCAAGGTATGTTTTACTTTGTTTGGAATAGGAGGAGCGGAAGGAGATGGAGTAGGAGCTTGATCAGTAGTAGGAGAATAGCAGTTTTACCAAACTTGCTATAAACGAAGCTATTGATGACATAGAAACTGTTTTAGCAGCTATTATTTCACCGTTCTCTTGAAAAGTAATATACTGAACCGTTCATCTAATGGCAACAGTACGTCCAGCTAATTGCGCTTTTGTACCTTCAGCACTTTGCAACTCTTCTTGCAATATAGCTTTATTGCTTTCATCTCTTTGCTTTCTGATGTCCGTTTTAAACTCTTCAAGCTGTTTCTCATACATTTCAGCATCAGATTTCATAGATCCCATTTTCGATTTGACAGAACTTACATAACCCTTTAATTTTCTTTCATCTTGTGTAGTAAAGAATCTTTTCACTTCAGACGGAAGCTCTCCACTTTGAAGTTTCCGTGGCAATCGTCAGTTATATTCTCAGCCTTACTTACCTGTTGGTTCAAAGGCCCGTTTGTGTTCATTGTTTGCATCTCATTATCCTCAGGGACCTGTACTGAAAGCCTTTGTTCAACAGTAGTTGTTAATGGATATTTAGGGGTTCTTTTTTACTTTGCACAATTGCGCCTTTGTACTTTCTGCAGTCTAAAGTTCTGGAGAAATAAGTTTATTTTTTGCTGTATCTATCTTCAATAAATCTTTGTTCTTTCTCCAGTTGGACTTTGTCCAGGTTCTACTGTGTCGTTTGTCCATATCTTCGCAATTTAAAAAAAGTGGCTGAAGGTGAAAGTTTTGTAAGTTTAAGAAATTGAAAATCCTGTATATTAACGCGATGGTATAGTACAAACACAAGATCAAATTCAGATCGATGATCCTGCAAATCCTGATAATTATTTTGATGATGATCAAGTTACAAAATATGTTGGTAAAGTAAAGGTAAAGGTATAAGATCTGAACAGAAACAAAACGAAATTGAATTTGAGGAACTCTTTAGAAGATCAGGTTAGAATGAAGGAGATGATTTGTTACGTAGATATGCATATGGTACACGTTAAACCTTTCATTAAACCAAGATAGGCTGACTAAAAGGATAACCCTGACACGAGGTAAAAGAGTATTTAGCAGAGAGTATGTTAGAAAGAAAAGAGCGTGATTCTGGTTTTATTCAAGATTTAATGAATAAGGAACTGCAAAAGTGACTTTACAGCATAAACATGCAACACATTATTGCTGCCGAGAAGAATGTTTTCTTTCAGCTATGGTCTGTATTATCAAGCATACACTTAGATGTATTACTAATTTTGACCTGAGGTCCCATGTCTTAACAGGCTTTTCCAGTATTTGTTATTAAAGGCATGTCCCATGTCATAACAGGCTTTTCCAAAATTTGTTATTAAAAGCAGGCCCCATGTCATAACATGCTTTTCCAGTATTTGTTATTAAAGGCAGGCCCCATGTCATAACAGGCTTTTCCAGAATCGTTATTAACGGCCGAGTTATTCCGGCGATGACAGTAACGTTATTTGCCAATGACAAGAAAAATGGATGATAAGATTTAGGAACTCTGTAAAACTTCATGCGACGATGCTGTCATTCACTTCTTGTCTGGATTATGGATGAGTCTAAGAATGCGGTGTACAGTATTTCCACAGAGTTTACCGATACATTGATTCAGTCGAACATTTCTACTTGAATCTTCGCAATTAGCTATAAATATTGAATTTTTGCACCCGTATTAGCTTAAATGCAATATACATGTATTTTGAAAAGAAATTAAAGCAAATGTTGACTAGAGATTGTTTACTTTCAATTATAAATGTCCAAGACCACAAAAAGTATAAAGTATCTATAGAAGTAGACTTGAAATCATTATTTGACAAATTCCTTTAGCAATCATACTTCCACTCAACCATCACTGCTTGAATCCTATTTGTCAAATTTACAATTTTGTTTGCGGTCTGAAGAGTCAATATAAATAAGTTAATGGACAAAATAAATAAATAATAATAATCAAAATTTAAAATTTATTAGGTATATAATTGAAGCAGTTATTAAGTGAAACCTTGTTTGATGAAACAAGATCAAAATAAAGCAAATATATCTGATTTTATTTTGTGGAGAGAGAATTAGATTAATCAGACCCCCACCCCACCCCAACAAAAAAAATAAAAAAAATAAAATAATAAAGAACATAATAATAAATAAAATATAAAAAGAATACAAATACAAAAAACATTAGTCAGAAAAACGGAATGAAATCCAAATAGCTCTGGAAAGGTACATATAAATACATGATAGTTGTTTGAAAATGGAATAAAATATATAAAAGCATTCGGAGAAAACCTTTCCTATGAAAATAAGTCCATGCACAATGTTCCAGTGATATAAATCAATCAACCAATAAAAGAAACATGATACTGTTTTTCGAAATGCCCTGTTCTTCAATCTTTGCTTGAAAATCACCTTCCCTCCGATTAGGGAAAATGCGCTTTTGACTTGCAGTGTCTCATACATGTCTGAATCGGGTTGGCCGATTTAGTGTAACTCACCAGAAGCCGATCTAGTGTAACTCAACAGAAGACGATCCAGTTTAACTCATTAGAAGCCAAAATCGAGTGTAACTCACCAGAAGCCGATCCAGTTTAACTCACCAGAAGCCGATCTAGTTTAACTCACCAGAAGCCGATCTAGTGTAACTCACCAGAAGCCCAGTTCTTTATATATCACCGACAAGCGGAAAACTACAGATGTGCATCAAAGGCAGAAAAAAGTAGAAGATTCAGCATGCTAAGTATTGGCCTACAAACAGACAAAATCCAGAATAAAGTTTTATGTTTCAATATTTTCAGTATCCATCATATCTTATATTTAATGTTTGTTTATCGACGAAATGAAAACAAAACTATTTTATCGGCAAAAACAGAAACATAAAAAACGCACAGTAAGAAATTCAAGCACAAAAGCTATCTTTGCCCTGAAGTATTATGCATCACACACACACACATACACACACAGATATATATATATATATATATATATATATATATATATATATATATATATATATATATATATATATATATATTATTTGCTAATCATTTTTTTGCAACAAAATGCAACCTAAATAATATCTGAAAATGTGAGAAAGTAGTGAGCAATGTCAACATAAAATGTAATAGCATAGATAACAACTTCGTGGTGGTGAACGCTTGTACTTATGTGGGTACAGATATCTGTTAGACTAAACAGTATATGAATTAAAATTATATATGCATACATACATACATACATACATACATACATACATACATACATACATACATGGATGCATACATACATACATACATAAATACATACATACATACATACATACATACATACATACATACATACATACATACATACATACATACACATACATACATACATACATACATACATACATACATACATACATACATACATACATGCATAGTGACGAATATACATACATATACCTACCTACCTACCTACCTGCATGCAAGAGTAGTATCAGCATGTCCTTTAAATTATATAATTGTTTTCGGTAATAAAAGTACCATCAAATGTCACAATACAACCCAGACAGATAATTAGTTTTTAGACGAACTCTATCCTAGTAAAGGAATTTCTTTGAGCATTTAACCAAAGTCATATTTTGTATGGAAACTGCTGTTTCTTGTGCTTTGAAGAGAGTATTATGAGCTGGAAATAAAAAGAAAAAAAATCCTCAAAGAAACCGTGGAAACTAAAGTCGCTGATTGATCGTGACTTTTCGTGCTACAAGTCTTGTTATGTTTGTCAGGTTATAGTATGCAGTAGTTGTGTGCGAAGAAAAACCCTAATTATGTAATTATACATTGTATGGAAAAGGCATCATGACAACAAAAAGCTAGGTTGTGTCAATGCGAGAGGAGCCTTGTTTGTAACAAAATATGAATCAATACTCTGTCGTAATATTCATTGTAGTGATACAAAAATGAACCTCTGTGTGTGTGCGTGTGCGTGCGTGCGTGTGTGTGTGTAATTTACACTGGCATAAAACGTCATGACCGATAAATATAATGCCTTGAGTGAAAATCTTCCATGATTTAAAAAAGTAATAAAATAACTACTTTTCAAAAACCATCTATCTAATGTATACCTTATGGAATATATTTTCAAAAAGTCATATTCTGTATTATATCTGGAAATGATAGCGGTATGTGTGTGTGCGTGTGTGTGTGTGTGTGTGTGTGTGTGTGTGTGGAGGAGGTTGGGGGAATAGACTGAGAATTACGTCGAAGAATTTAAGTTTTTTTATCACATATATGCGCTGTTGTTCAATTGCTGAATAAAATTTCAGTCAATAATCCTTTAGGTTTACTTGTTTTCAAACTTTAATTAAGAACTATAGGCACACTGCTTAAGTACTTATTTAACAAGCCCTTGATGATGGTGTTGTGTGTCACTGATGTATTTATTTAACAAGTCCTTGATGATGGTGTTGTGTGTCACCGCTGTATTTATTTAACAATTCCTTGATGATGGTGTTGTGTGTCAATGATGTATTTATTTAGCAAGTCCTTGATGATACTGGTGTGTGTCTTTGTTGTACTTATTTAACAAATCCCCGATGATATTGTTGTGTGTCTCTGATGTACTTATTTAACAAGTCCTTGATGACATTAATGTGTGTCTTTGATGTACTTATTGAAGAAGCTGTTGGTGATATTGCTGTGTGTCTTTGATGTACCTTTTTAAGAAGTCCTTGATGATATTAATGTGTGTCTCTGATGTACTTATTTAAGAAGTCCTTGATGATATTGCTGTGTATCTTTGATGTACCTTTTTAAGAAGTCCTTGATGATATTGCTGTGTGTCTTTGATGTACTTATTTAAGAAGCTGTTGATGATATTGCTGTGTGTCTTTGATGTACTTATTTAAGAAGATGTTGATGATATTGCTGTGTGTCTTTTATGTACTTATTTAAGAAGATGTTGATGATATTGCTGTGTATCTTTGATGTACTTATTTAAGAAGATGTTGATGATATTGCTGTGTGTCTTTGATGTACTTATTTAAGAAGATGTTGATGATATTGCTGTGTGTCCTTGATGTACTTTTTTAAGAAGATGTTGATGATATTGCTGTGTGTCTTTGATGTACCTTTTTAAGAAGATGTTGATGATATTGCTCTGTGTTTTTGATGTACTTATTTAAGAAGCTGTTGATGATATTGCTGTGTGTCTTTGATTCACACCTATGAATTACAGATAGATAAGTAAATGCTAACTGGACCGGTTTTAATGTCTGTCACTGTAATATGACCATAATGTTACAATAATAAACATTTACTCAAAATCAAATGAACGCATTTGCAATACTACACCTTGCTGCATTTATACATGAGCTGTATGGCTGTATTGTAGTTATTTGGTGAAAAGAAGAACTTGCAAGTTGACGGGTTGCCATCAAGTCCACTTCACGAATTTTTTTTTTTTTAAAAATAATTCATAACATTGGGGTAAAGTGCAAATGATTGTCCCATCATCAGTTGAACCTTACATTAATGTACAGGCTATTGCCACATTAGCCATACATTACACAAACATCATCAGCACCAAAGAATCATGTAATAATCCTTTCATTATAGAGGAGACCAGAAATATATTGTTATATTTGGTAACTAATTATAGATATAATATACATTGAGTTTAGAAGTAGATATACCTTTGTTTGCGTATGTACATGCTCTTCTTGCATTTTATGCTACCCAGGAACGAACTGCATGATCTAGAAATTAGTTTTACTGACTTGATGACATTTGACAAGTGCAACTGAATCTTTTCTCTGTTAATTCTGTTCAGTTTTAAAATGTTCGAAAGGTTACACTATTAAGTGAACCAGTCTTCTAAAGAATGGGACATTTGTTTTCACTTTAAGCAACTGCATATGTTTCAAAAACACCATTAAAGGTATATCGGCAGAATTACCAGGTGGATAACTTATTCTAATTTCCAAAGTAAATTGAAGGAATAGGTCTCGTTGAAGAAATATTGTACCAGATAGTATATAACTTTTACTTGAAGGACCTAAGTGAGAGGATTGTGACTTCTATTACTGTTTTTGAGACAACATTTCTCCAATAGCGAGAAAGATCTGCATCGTCTTTCATTAAGACTAGAATGTTTATAAACACTTGGCGCACAGAAGTTGTATTACCTGTATTTACGTGAAATTAGAATGTGTATGAACACTTGGCATACAGTAGTCGTATTACCTGTATTTACGTGAAATTAGAATGTGTATGAACACTGGCATACAGCAGTTGTATTACCTGTATTTACGTGAAATTATAATGTGTATGAACACTGGCATACAGCAGTTGTATTACCTGTATTTACGTGAAATTTGAATATGTATGAACACTTAGCATACAGTAGTTGTATTACCTGTATTAACGTAAAATTTGAATATGTATAAACACTTGGCATATAGTAGTTGTAATACCTGTATTGACGTAAAATTTGAATGTGTATGAACACTTGGCATACAGTAGTTGTATTACTTGTATTCACGTAAAATTTGAATGTGTATGAACACTTGGCATACAGTAGTTATATTACCTGTATTTACGTAAAATGACGTCAGACCTTTCTATCCTTTTTAGATCAGAAACTTATTTACTTCAACTGTGTTTTCACGAATTCGGAAGAATGTTTTAGAAGAAAACAACTGCATACTTTTGTGGACTTTTTTTGGTACGGGGGATTGGTTTTTTATTTTGGTTCTGTTCATTGAAATAAATGAAATTCCTGTCTTTTTGTTTTTATTTTTCCTTTTCGTTCATTATAGTTGAGAGGCGAGCGTCTTCTCTGAAGTAGTTTCACACATCCTTAATGGAAAATTGTATGAGTGACAGACGCTTTTGCGTGTCTGGATTAAAAATAATTATGAAATAGTAGAATATTTTATATGCGTGACAAACTCATTTGTATATCTGGATTAAAAATAATTATGAAATAGTCCAATATTTTTGACATGCGTGACGAACTCATTTGTATATCTGGATTAAAAATAATTATGAAATAGTCCAATATTTTATATGTGTGACAAACTCATTTGCATATCTGGATTAAAAATAATTATGAAATAGTCCAATATTTTATATGCGTGACAAACTCTTTTGCATACTTGGATTAAAAATAGTTATGAAATAGTCCAATATTCCAATATTTTATATGCGTGACAAACTCATTTGTATATCTAGATTAAAAATAATTATGAAATAGTCCAATATTCCAATATTTTATATGCGTGACAAACTCATTTTTATATCTAGATTAAAAATAATTATCAAATAGTCCAATATTGAATATGTGTGACAAACTCATTTGTATATCTGGATTAAAAATAATTATGATAGTCCAATATTTCATATGAGTGACAAACTCTTTTGCGTACCTTGATTAAAAATAATTATAAAATAGTCCATTATTTTATATGAGTGGCAAGCCTTTTGCATATCTAGATTAAAATAACTATAGCATAGTCCGATATTTTATATGAGTGACAAGCCTTTTGCATATCTAGATTAAAATAACTATAGCATAGTCCGATATTTTATATGAGTGGCAAGCCTTTTGCATATCTAGATTAAAATAACTATAGCATAGTCCGATATTTTATATGAGTGACAAAGTCTTTTGCATATCTAGATTAAAATAACTATAGCATAGTCCGATATTTTATATGAGTGACAAGCCTTTTGCATATCTAGATTAAAATAACTATAGCATAGTCCGATATTTTATATGAGTGACAAAGTCTTTTGCATACCTGGATTAAAATAACTATAGCATAGTCCGATATTTTATATGAGTGACAAAGTCTTTTGCATACCTGGATTAAAATAACTATAGCATAGTCCGATATTTTATATGAGTGACAAAGTCTTTTGCATACCTGGATTAAAATAACTATAGCATAGTCCGATATTTTATATGAGTGACAAAGTCTTTTGCATACCTGGATTAAAATAACTATAGCATAGTCCGATATTTTATATGAGTGACAAAGTCTTTTGCATACCTGGATTAAAATAATTATAACATAGTCCGATATCTTATATGGGGAATTAGGGAATATCATTACAAGTGTAATAACATACTAAATAAAGCTAATTTTCTGCATGGTTATCTTTATGATTCAAAAACTGTAATTACAGTAAACTAATAGTATTCTTTCATTTACTGAACCGAAAATATTCCTTTTTGACATGCTAATTTGATATTGCGACTAAATACATACCCCTTGAATGTATTGCAAACTATCTGCATTTTTAATCCATATACCAAGTTATTTCTATGGTGGATTTCATGGTTGTTGTAGCAAATCAGATTTATGTCAGATATGTAACATGTGGTAAAATACGAAGAAGATAAGATTTCATGATTTAGCAGTAATTATTTCATTCATCCACCGATCGCATGGAAAGGAACGCATTTTATCCAATCCGATTATTCCGGGAAGTGAAAATCTTGTATTAGGAAATGTTATCACATCTAACATCCGTGTTGCTGATAGACAAAATCACGGCGAATTGTACGGT
Source organism: Margaritifera margaritifera (assembly GCA_029931535.1). NCBI lineage: Eukaryota > Metazoa > Mollusca > Bivalvia > Unionida > Margaritiferidae > Margaritifera > Margaritifera margaritifera. The sequence goes on from JAQPZY010001124.1 coordinate 855,149, forward strand.
TAAAAAAAGTACTGGGATGGGAAATACGTTAAATCAATAACATATGTGAACAATATACATCCCTTATAGAATATATATATATATATATATATATATATATATATATATATATATATATATATATATACAGATATATATATATAGATATACATATATATATATATATATATATATATATATATATATATATATATATATATATATGTATATGCGTGTGTGTGTAGGGGGGGGGATGTTTGTGTCGGTGTTGCCGGGGAGGGTGTGTGTATGAAAAGTATCAGTTTTCATTACAGCAACTTCAAATCTTGTGATGCAGAAAGAGAATGCTGTATTATTCGTTATTATAGAATGATAAGTAATCTCTCTGCCCAAAGTCGCCAGTAGAATACAGGTCGTGCTTTGTGCATTGGTGTTTTACTAATCTTATATATGACATTCTGAGGTTAAGGCAGTGTGAAAATTTGCTGATTGATGTAGACAGTCTGTTTGACTTTCACGTGATAGTTAAATCAGCGAAGTACACCAACCAGGCTTTGTTTTGTAGTGGATTTATCTCCTCATCTTTTCCCACAAAAATGTCTGATCTGTACCTTGGATTTCACGGTCCCTCATATTGTTGTCGCTTTCAATAGAGTTGTGTGATCAAATGTAATTTTCATTTTCAAAATTATTCGCATACACAATCGTATGCGCAAATGACACGAAATTTCAGTGATAATAGCCCAAAATGACACACAGTGGGTAATTTCCCCACAACAGCCATTTAACTGTAGGCGCCTAGCGAAATCTATAACCTTGCTCAGGCAATTATTGAAATTTTTGTCGTCACTATTGTAGTTTGATAAGATTATCTTTCCAGGCAAGGCACGCGCCGTCCTAGGATTGGTGCCGAATTCCCTTCCCTAAGGTCAGCCCATTGTTTTATAGTTCATTATTAATACACAGTCCATAATATATTCCGGCCGTAAATCATTGCATGTCCAAAACAACCTGATATAAAATCGGTTCAAGGTTCGAAAGGTCTTTGGCTTATTTATGGGAAAAGTATTTTTAAAACAATCAAATTATTTATATATATATATATATATATATATATATATATATATATATATATATATAATGAATTGTATTTTAAACATGAAATTATGTTTCGCAATGCTATCTTGAAATTTATCTTTATTTCTATTCTCTCTGTAAAAGGGACTGAGTGCTTAATTACATGTAGCTACACATGTTATCATTTCTTGGACGAACTTGTTCAATACCAACGATTAATGTACAACGTATAAGCATTAATAATTGTTATATCTCTATCACCTTCAATACACAATATCGTTATATTGTTGTAAAACCTCCATTAGAGTATGTTACAATTGTTTCTCTTGTTCAGGTATGTCGTGGTTTTCTGCATACAAATAAGGTTGCTATGGAAATTTGTCATAAACATTATTGACCATTAGAAAAATTGAACTTCAAGTTTAAAAACTGCATGGAGAAAATAGCTATGAGTCTAAAGTTAATGTTACACACAAAATTTTGTTCAATGAGCCCACAACGGTGGTTAATTTTCCTCAGTTACAATAATTACTACCGGTACCTATGCACGTGGAATAATGAATTCGTACGTGAAAAAAAAGTTTCTAGGCGCTGCCATACTGCAGATTATGGCAACAAAAAATAAACAAAAAACCCATGCATTTTACGTAGTTTGATTTTATTCAGTATTTATCAAAGTCATAATCTGACTTTTATTGATATAATACCGAGCGTGCTTAATACATAATCTGCTTAAAACATCAATAATCTACTGGTTGCCTTATTGAACTTCACAGTGATTAAATAGAGCAAGGTAATCTGCCGCTATTTTCTAATTTTCTGTAATTTACGAAGCAGTTATAAGCCAGACACGGATTTTTCCCCAATATTTCAAGTTAATCTTGAGAATGACAAATACATGTTTAGTGTAGCCACCACAGGAAAGGAGTTTATCATTTTCTATGGTTTTTATTCAAGGGAAGCAAAACCACATATATGGATAAGTACAACTTTCATACAATGGATGTACAACTTTTGTGTGAATCTAACTATTTCAGGTATTTTAATACTAGATAAGGTTTTCATATATATATATATATATATATATATATATATATATATATATATATATATATAAATTACCTATGTTGCCCTTTATTAATCAATAATACATAGAAGATGACTATAAATCTTTGTGTCAATGATATATCAGTGCAGCATAATATTTATGTTGGAATACATGTAACAAGATGTGATCATCTTCGCTTTCCTTTTACCACGGATGGAGTAACAAATTATAGCACGTAAACGTTCAATATGTGCAGATTTTGGGCAGGAAAAGTGTAGATTGAATTGATTGTGTACATTGTACCATTCCTATAATATTGATGATTTCTTTCGAAATATATCGAAAATATACTTGTCTGCTGCTTCACGCATCAGAGATGAGGTTTTTTTTTAATGATTACATTTTAATATATTTCTAGAGGTTTGGTTGAAATATTTACAGAAAGATTTTTAATCGGAATATTTTATCCCATTTATACATTAATTTTGTAAAACAAATCCATAAATTCATTACTTTTCATAATCGAGTGCGAATATACGTTCTTAAAGTTAAATGTTATTCACATACTGCGTGCACGCTGTTTGCCGTATGATATATTAAAGTACTGTAAATTGATCTGAGTGTGATATATTAAAGTCCTGAATATTGATCTGAGTGAGATGAATTGAAGTCCTGAATATTGATCTGAGTGAGATATATTGAAGTCCTGAATATTGATCTGAGTGAAGATATATTGAAGTCATGTATATTGATCTGAATGAGATATATTGAAGTCCTGAATATTGATCTGAGCGAAATGAATTAAAGTCCTTAATATTGATCTGAATGAGATATATTGAAGTAATATATATTGATCTGAGTGAGATATATCGAAGTCCTGAATATTGATCTGAGTGAGATATATTGAAGTCCTGAATATTGATCTGAGTGCGATATATTGAAGTCCTGTATATTGATCTGAGTGAGATATACTTGGCTTAACAGTCTCCATCTGCAATCGCTGATGTAACACAACAGAGGTAAGTCATCTCATTACTCCCGCCTCTAACAGATGCATTGCATTCAAACAGAAACGATTTGGATAAACTTACGAGAGTTTAATGCATCCAAACAGAAATAATAGGATAAACGTACGGAAGTTTGATGCATCCAAAACAGAGAAAATTTGGATAAACTTACGAGAGTTTGATGCATCCAAAACAGAGATAATTTGCATAAACTTACGAGAATTTGATTATAATTAACCTTAGAGATGAAACTGAAATTAATTTGTATTGGCGTCAGGAAGATCACTACTTATTTTGTCTTTCAATATTTGAGCATGCCGATATTAATTTACTGTATTATTATTGTTGTTGTTTCTGCTGCAGCATATTAATATTATTACTACTGCGTTGTTTGCTGCTGCAGCATATTAATATTATTACTACTGCGTTGTTTGCCACTACTGCGTATTAATATTGTTAGTGCGTTGTTTGCTAGTAGTGCACATTAATATTGTTATTGCGTTTTTTGCTGCTACTGCGTATTAATATTATTATTTCTGCGTTGTTGGCTACCACTGCGTATTAATATTGTTATTGCGTTGTTTGCTACTACTGCGTATTATTATTGTTATTGCGTTGTTTTCTACTACTGCGTATAAATATTGTTACTGCGTTGTTTGCTACTACTGCGTATTAATATTATTATTGCGTTCTTTGCTACTACTGCGTATTGATATTATTATTACGGCCTTGTTTGCTACTACTGCGTATAAATATTGCTATTGCGTTGTTTGCTAGTACTGCGAATTAATATTGTTATTGTGGGTTATTTTTGCTACTACTGCGTATTAATATTGTTATTACGTTGTTTGCTACTACTGCGTATTAATATTGTTATTGTTTTGTTTGCTACTACTGCGTATTAATAGTATTATTGCGTTGTTTGCTACTACTGCTTGTTAATATTATTATTGCGTTGTTTGCTACTAATGTGTATTAATATTGTTATCGCGTTGTTTTATACTAGTGCATATCAATATTATTATTCCAGTGTTATTTGCTACTACTGGGTATTAACATTATTATTGCGATGTTTGCTACTACTGCGTGCTAACATTATTATTATTATTGCGTTGTTTGCTACTGCTGCATTGTAGTTTGCATTCTTGCTTTAACTGTCAACATTATACCTTTAGTGTGCATATATATGGTTATATTTGGTTCGATCTAAGAACAGAACAGAACAAAACGTTTATTGAACATAATTCAGAAAAAGAAGAAAAAAAAAACAATACATATGAGCAAATATAATTAGAATTCCAAAATTGGATTAAATTAATACTCGTGTCTTGCGACCTTTATGATTTGTTGGTTACCTTGTTTTATGAACGGGCGTTTGCAATGCATATATGAAGTGAAACAAGGAAAAGAAAACGGAAAATTGATAAGAAGAAGAGAGAGGAAACAAAAATTGCAAGAGGGCGAGTGAAGGAGGAAGAAGATATTGAAAGAGATAAACTTACGGGAGTGTACATAAATATTTAAACTATAACTGAATATATTTAATAATTCTTAAGAAAATAAGGGGTAATAGGAGAAGGGAAGATAAATTGAGAAGATATTGGACAACATCTCTAATGCGGTGAATTCTAAGATATCGGGGAAACTCTACACATCGTACTGACAAATAACAAGGCACATATCGAAAGAAAGAAAATGATTTAAAGAGTGACGATGGTGATAATTAATTATTATGACGATG
>JAQPZY010001124.1:865000-912500 GCA_029931535.1 Margaritifera margaritifera
ACTAGTTGTCAATGTTGTATATGTCATCTAACTAGCTCTCAATGCTGTATATGTCATTTAACTAGTTGTCAGTGTTGTATATGTCATTTAACTAGTTGTCAATGTTGTATATGTCATCTAACTAGTTGTCAGTGTTGTATATGTCATCTAACTAGCTGTCAATGTTGATCAGTCGTCAAAGATATTATAAAAATCTTAAGGAAAGGAAGAGGGTATCGAAATTATTTCGTTTAGTGCCGTTTATAACATTAAGAAAATTATTCTTATCCCTAAATAGTCTGAACTGAATTGAAAATAATAACTTGAAATGCAATACAATATATTGCATTTACGAGAAAATGTTACATTCATATGTTGAGCTTCGAACTTGAAAATATTCGAATCTAATAATAGTTCCCTTACAAAAGAATTTTACATATTTATGAATGTTTGATACAGACACTAGTTTACAGTATTAATGTAGAAGTAATATCCACCCGTATATGCTTTTACCGTTTATGTAATACAATTTAAATTAGATTAAAATATTTTAGTTGGATAGCATTGAACTTATTAATGTAATTAACTCTGAAAAATTGAATCATTGCAAAAGTCAACAAAATACATATACGGGAGCTTTTTGTACTCTCTTGTTGATATTCAACTAGTAAAAGCGCTGAAACCTTTAAACGGTATAATTCTGCATGCATTGTTATTTGTACATTTACGAGAATATATTACCTTTTCGGATTGAGGGTATTTCCGTAAATGTAATAAACTTCCTTGAATGTAGGGACTTGCATTCCATTTGCAGCTATTGTATTTACGAGAATTCTGGTACATTTTCGGATTGATCACGCTACGGTAAATGTAATACAATCCCGCAAATGTAATAAATTATATCACATTTACGGCTATTACATGTACTGAAATTTGTTACATTTATGGTTTAAATACATTCCAATAAATGCGAGAACTCTCCTAAATGTACTAATTTCTTTTATATTTAAATATATTACTTTTGCGGGAATTTATTAGATGTTCGCGTTGCAGGCATTCCTTTTATGTAATAATCTTCCGTCACTGTAATATGTTGCATCACTTTTACAATTATTACTTTTGAGGGAACTTAGCAAATTTATGAGTTGAAGTTATTTTTATGTATGTAATAAACTTCCGTAAGCGTAATTTTTTTTTTTACATTTACAGTTGTTACATTCACTAGAATTTAGTACATTTTCGGGTTCAAGGCATACACGTACATGCAAGTTATAACATTTACGGAACTTTTTTTTTACATTTTCGGGCTGAAAGTATACCCGAAAATGTAATAAAATCCCATAAATGTAATGATTTGTATTTCATTTTCATTTGGTATGTTGACAGAAATGTATTGTATATTTCTGTCTGAAGTATACCGATAATAAGTGTAGTGAATCGTATCAATTTAACGGTTATTGCATTTATGGGAATGTGCTACATTTAAGGGTTTCAGTTATTACTGTAAATGTAATAAACTCACTTAAATGTAATAAATTGCACTACAAACAAGTACAGTTATTACCATCATGAGAATTAATAACATGGAGGGATTGAAGATATTCCCGTAAATGTGATGAACTCCACTAAATATAGCAAATGGCATCACGTTTACAATTTTTACTTTTACCGGAATTCATTATATTGAAGTTTTTCCGTAAAAGTAATGACATGAATTACCAACACGTGCAGTTAATACATTTATGGAAATTGGCTACATTCAGAGCTGACTGTATACCCGTAGAAATAGTAAACTCCCGCAAATGTAACGAATAGTATTCATGTTAAGATTATCACATTTATGGAAATTTATTACATTTACTGGTAGAATTTATTCACGTAAATATAATAAACTCCCATAAATGTAATGAACTGCATAACCAACATGTACAGTTATTGCAGATTTTGGAATCTATTAGATTTATAGGTTGAAGATATTCCCGTAAATGTTATGAACTCCCGTAAAGTTAATGAAATACTACTAAAATTACAGTCATTATATTTACGGGAATTTATTACATTTAGGGGTTTAAGTTCTACCCGTAAATGTAAGAACGTTCCGTAAATGTAATACATTATGTCACATTTCTAGTTATTAATTAACAGGAATTTATTACATATTTTACCTGAAGGTATACCCGTAAATCTAAGTTGTTACATTTACGGGAATTTATTACATTTCTGACTGAAAATATTCCCAGAAAAATATAAATAAACTCCGGTAATTGTAATGAGTCACATTAACTGTAGATTTATTATTTTGACGGGAATTCCTTACATGAACGATTCGGAGATATTCCAGCAAATGTAATAAACTCTCGACAATGCAATACATTGTATTTCAAACATATAGTGTAATGACATATATGGGAATGTTTTTACTTTTATTACATTTTCAGTTATTATATTTACGGAAACGTATAACATTTAACTTGTTTATTATAAACTATCCATATTACACTACACACCTTTGCATATAGCGTACCCCTTGACCACTAATATGCGAATCTTTCATTTCCATTTCTCTGGTATCGACGAGTTTGGACGTATCCGTACTTATTAAGAAAAGAAACTACCGAATTATCTAATGCTGAAGACTAATCCATCTGATAACGATACATGAAATGTGTGGATTTCAACTAAACCCTTTCCTTCTTTTGTTTAAAAAAATTGTTTTTGCATTTATCTGAACACTCTTGGAGATGATCAATTGAAATATTGGCATATCCCTAATGTATATAGGAGTATCAAATGCTACAAAAACATTAATTAAACGGGTGTTTGATATAAACATTTTTTGTCTATTTTTTATTTTGTGTGTGTGTGGGGGGGGGGGGGACATCTCTTGGATATAGGTGCCCAACTGAAAGCGCTTTTATTACGCTTCCTTTGTGTCAGTTGGGTTTATTTTTTAATAATTGTTAGTTTCGTACGCTTTGAACATGTTATCGAATTATTTTCTGGAAAATGAAAGTGGATAACAATCTGTGCATGTGCATGAATGAAATTTTACATCTACGAAAATACTCAAAATATAAAGTAAAGCATCTTTCAGATAGTAACTCAGCAATGTATTTTTCCAATGAGATATAAGGCGTTGATAATTTTATCTTATTATTTCATTCATGGTCGTAACACTGACTTATGTTCATGAAAATAAAGGAACATTATCTTATGCTGAAAATGCAATTCACGATGATCGACGTGGAATGATTTTATGAGGGCGAGGTTGACACGTTGTAAAGAATGGTTTATATTAATAACTCCTCTTCTATTTTCTCTAGGAATGGTAATTATCTGATAAAGACACGTTTTATGGAGTTTATTAATGAAATGAAAATGATATTCTTTTTCAATTTATTTTAACAAACGTTCTCCACTACTGTTGAATAAGTGTCTAAAGTAGAAGGTCCGATTGTGTCTGAGTATTGAGAGGAATTTATTTTCCCAATAGTGAACCTCTCTCTCTCTCTCTCTCTCTCTCTCTCTCTCTCTCTCTCTCTCTCTCTCTGTCTGTTTGTTTCTACAGATTATATTGTTTAGCAACATGAGAGATAGTATGAGCTTATTGTTGCGTCATCGGATAATATTCAGAGAAGATTAAAGAGCCTAGAAGCCAAATGTACAAGTACAGTGTTAACATGATTACTAATGAAAAACATTACACGATAGGAGTATGCTTTTCTTTATTACATTTTCGGCCCAGGAAAAACGGACACCACTTTCCAAGACATTAAGTGCTTGAGAAAAAAGTACTTCAGCTCTGACCAATGACATGCTACCCCAGCACTCCAACCTATTCATCAAAGCTTATGTTCATTTACGGCATGTAAGGCAGATTTGAAACGTAATGGTCACGGTTAAGTTGGCAATTAGACATTAAATTACCTCTAACTGTATGTAAACACACACACACACACACACACACACACACACACACACACACACACACAGACACACACATACATACATACATACATACATACATACATACATACATACATACATACATACATACATAAATACATACATACATACATACATACATACATACATACATACATACATACATACATACATACATACATACATACATACATACATACATACATACATACATACATACATGCCTTTAAATATGGTTCCTCTCTACAGTTTTGTAGTGTGCACAGGAGCGACTTTCTAAATAAATGGTGAATCCCGATATTTGTGCTATGGGATCATGTGTTATTTAAAGTAGAGTTCAGGAATGCTTATGTTGGCGCGAGTCATTTCTTTTCTTTCTTTTTTGTAAGCATTAAATATGTACCAGATGAGATGAAATTACAAACGTTTAGCCAGTCGATTCTCTTCAAATTTTGTTTACAGAAAACCAAGTTCAGGTATTTGAATCTTGATTTGAGTGTAATTGTAGGAATATTCGTTGTCAGAATAGAGACAAGAGAAAAATGCTAATTTTTATCTATTTTTAAAAGATTATTTTGCCAGTTGACCGCCACCGGTACGGAAACAATTTGATTTACAAATTCGATACAACCCCATAAACTAGATAGGTATATGAGTTTATTTTGGATCGTAAGAGATGAAAAAGGTATCCTAGTATAGGCAGTATTGAAAGAAAGATTGAACTCATGCAGACAGTATACGTGTGAGGATGTGAAATTTTGTGAAAACTATGAAGAGTAACCTGAAGGACCAAAGACCACTGGAAAATAAATATTTTGTTTACTACATTAGGTCGCTTTGTTTCATTTGCTTTTGTTATTTAAGTTAATACAAGTAGTATAGGTGATGTATATCCTACCTCAGGTCATAAAACCATAAATCACCTTATTTTCATTTTTAAAAACACTAACACCCTGTCACCCACCCCAACGAAATAATTTTACAACCAACATGAATACAGGAAACTAAAAAGTCTTTTATATTTTGAATAACACCAACAACCGTACAAAGCAAATAGACTTGAAAACACCAACAACCGTACAAAGCAAATAGACTTGAAAACACCAACAACCGTACAAAGCAAATAGACTTGAAAACACCAACAACCGTACAAAGCAAATAGACTTGAAAACACCAACAACCGTACAAAGCAAATAGACTTGAAAACACCAGCAACCGTACAAAGCAAATAGACTTGAAAACACCAACAACCGTACAAAGCAAATAGACTTGAAAACACCAACAACCGTACAAAGCAAATAGACTTGAAAACACCAACAACCGTACAAAGCAAATAGACTTGAAAACACCAACAACCGTACAAAGCAAATAGACTTGAAAACACCAACAACCGTACAAAGCAAATAGACTTGAAAACACCAACAACCGTACAAAGCAAATAGACTTGAAAACACCAACAACCGTACAAAGCAAATAGACTTGAAAACACCAACAACCGTACAAAGCAAATAGACTTGAAAACACCAACAACCGTACAAAGCAAATAGACTTGAAAACACCAACAACCGTACAAAGCAAATAGACTTTTGCTTGTATGCATCCTAGCTAAAGGCCACCACAATAAAAATTTTAAAATAAACATTAATACAGGAGGTTATAACCCTTACTACCTAAATTATTAAATTCTACTGCTTTAGAGCCCACGTAGCGGGTGAGAAACAGTCCACTACTCTTTAATTCAGATAAACTATAACCCATAAAACAGAGTAAATTGCATAAAGAGATTGTTTTTGCCACAGCTCTGAGGTTATAATTTATTTATTTTTATAATTCAAAATTATTCGTTCCTACTGCCTTCGTGCCACCCGTTAGCCTTAATTTAAAACTAAATTCACCATTAGGATATTATTCCGTTAGCCAGAACAATATAGATGTATTTAGTTAGTAAAATCAACATATAAGTTTTACATCTACCTTAATATAAGAAAACTATTGTTAGAATGTAAAATACCATTAACTAATGAATGCCTTTTTCATCCGACTAACATCAGTTTAGATTTAAAACAATTTAACATAATCTGCAATATTTGTTTATATTTATCCTAATAGTGATTAGGCATATATAAATAGGAAAAATAAATATATTATTAATGATAGCTCTGAAGAACATAATACTGCACATCTGTGCACGGAGAACCTACAGCAGCCAATGTCCTAAATACTTACAAAAGTAAATGTAATTATCGAGTGGATTAGTTGAATACAGTAGAAAATTATCAGATTAAGAAATAAATTCAATGTTAATGACTCACGAAAATAATAGGATGAACTTACTTTTATTGTACAAGATATGAAAGGACTAAATCAAAGTGTAAGATCTTATTGAAGATGTATTATAGGCTGCCAGGTATTAAATAGAACAGTAAATAATCAATTTCCACTGTACAAGACACTGTACAAAATTATTTGAAAATTTAAGGTGAACAAGGATATGACTCACATGAAACATTACTATCAGATTTCAGCAATATATTTCAGATTCGAAAGTTAAACTAAACTATGCTCTTGATGGCGATGGTATATTTTTCTTCCCCATTGTAATAGTGATAAAAATAGGCAGTAAAGTAGACTGTGATACCAATTTACAAAAGTCCACAGATACAATTAGTGTAGGAATAAATAATGATAACAATATTGAATTCCACAAACTGATAATAGTCTCCAAATATTTGTCAAAAGGTAGATTACAAAGCAAAAAATGAAGAGAACGGGAGTAAAATGTGTACAGAAGAAGGAAAAAATGGTGAAATTCTTGCAATCTCAAATTTTCATTATTTTATATATATATATATATATATATATATATATATATATATATATATATATATATATATATATATATATATATATAATGAGACAAATAAGCAAGCGTTTGTAATTACGCGTCTGGTCTCAAGAGCCAGTGTAACTGACTTTTTAAGTTATATTTTTTTGTTTTCTAGGAGTCCTTCATCGTTGTTTCCGTTTGTTACCAAAAATAAAACTTGTTGTACAATTGCAAAAATGAGGGTGTAATAAATACAAGAATTAATAACATTATCAGATAATAAATAAATTACGTTACCAGTTAATATAAAGAGCCAGCTAATTACACTGCCAAAGATACAAGCCAATGATGCTGCTGCCTTTTTTTTAAGCTAGCTTAAACAACTAGTTATCAGTATTTTTCTTACTCCTTTTTAATTTTTCAGCGAATGTATTTGTATTACCTTAATTACCACTACCACCTATACTTGACCTCTGCCTTCTACTGTTAAACCTTTTACAAAATTTACTACGGTTATTCCAAGAGTTATTGTTATCATCTCTATAGAAGAAACAATAACAGCAATAGTTACACCATTTATTTAACCAATTACTTTAGTCTTTCTCCTAATGGTAATTTTTCTTTAACTTTTGATTCAGCGTTGTTAATATTTTCTATAAAGATGTCTTGTAAGTCTGATAAATTTCCAGCTATTTGTACTCTTTTAATTTCGTAAGTTTTGCAATATTTCCTGCAATGCAGTTTGGATTTTCACATCTTTTGTTGAGCTGATATGTTTGTTTTCCTTCCTCTATCTATCATTTTCGAATTTACTACATCAATAGGATTTGCATAACCTCTAAACCCCGTTTCTTCTTGTAGATTAAATAATCTGTTAATATTTCCTTCTTGAGAATAGCCTCTTTTTAATCTCTTGAATATTTATCAATCTCATTTTTTGAAATCAATATTTCCATTGATAACATCGCTATGTATTTCTCTTACATCATTAAAAACTTCTCCTACCAAATCTGTACCATCCTAAATTATATTTGGTTGGCTGCTTTTAACCGTTGGTTCTAATAGTTTATTTTTGTTTTAAATGCTTGCATCTTTATGTTTTCAGGAACATTTTCATCTGCTGGCCCTTTTCAGAAATTTATATTATTTCTTTACCTTCTTCATGGCAATGTAATGTTCTTTCTCAGATTCGTAAATGAGGTTTAATTAATATTTATTGATATTCATCAATATTTAAACCATGTCTAATATAGTCTTTGTATTCATCTAACATAATTAAAGACGGTGCTTAACGAGTTTGAAATGCCTCATTAGATAAATTATCAGCATAATGTGCATCAATTATAACGTCCGTAGTTTGATTCTCATCATTATCTTTATTGCAATTGTCATCAAAGTCTTGAAAATCGATGCATTTGTTCCTGTCACAGCTGGTGTAACAACTATCGCAAAAGCTATCATATCGGTTTACCATATAGTTAAACATTTTTGAAAATGGATATAAAAGAGGGAAACACGTACAAATTAATGAATTATACAGTTAGCAGTATTAAAAACTTCTACTTTTCTATTGTGTTCTTCAATTTCTTTTTGTGATGGAATTGTATCATTGTAGAACTGATTTTACTAGCATTCATATATCTTGCAACTGAGCAGGGAAACATTATTTTTATTGCTCTGGGTCAAAAAAGTCAAAAGATGCATAAAGAATAACATGATCTATATTTGCATCTTTTATATCAGGCTTTGTAAAACTTAACCAGTTTGGGGTAAAATTCAGCTGAAGGAACAATAAGCATTTCTGGTATTGTATTTAATTTGATGTACATTAGTTGGTTTAATTCTACGTTTGCCAACTCTACTTTGTATGGCACCATCTTTATACATTTTCTCTCTACTTTTGTTTTGCCACTATGTCTAGTACAACAAAAATATCCTCTATCTAGAATGTTTGTAGCTCTACAGCATTCTGCTTTAATCAAAAACCCATCTCTTATCCACTATTTATTGGTACTCATCAAATACCATTAAAAGCATTATATTATGGCAGAATGGTTTTGTCAATGGTATTGGTCTGCATTTTTCTAGGTTCTCTGTGTAATCTATCCTACTTATGTCTGATATCAGATTGTTATTGTAGGCATTTTTTAGAAGAAACCGAACTCCAAAACTAGTTGTTCTACATTTGCTGTTCTTTTTCTCTTCCGCATAAATTGTTATCTTGGTTACTTTCGTTTATTAATTAAATAATTCTCTAAATATATATTTTAGAAAGTTTAAATTTTGGCGTAAAGTTGTACAACAGTAAGAGTGTTTAATTCTGTTTTTAGACAATCCCCACCACCACCACCAGTTTAAGTCATTTTTTAAGTTATTCGAGATTTAGAAGGTTAAAATATGCGCAGTTTTATGTTAAAATTGGGTTAAGAAAAGCTACAACAAATAGGTTGTAAATAAGGTTACCGCTGAGCTGAAATACAGGGTAGTGGTCTGAGAACCCTATAAGAATATATGTCACTTTGGCCTAATTTAAATGTAGGTATTCTAAAATAATTAGTTGTTAGATAGCCATTTAAGAATTGACCGTTTATTGTTTACGTTCGTTGAAGTATGAACCGAAAAAAGGGTGTGCAAACTGCATCATCTGCGAAAAGGTTATTGCTTAAATTTGCACAGCTTTTTCTCTGTTCATACTTAAATGAATGTAAAAAATAAATTGATAAATCTTTATAATTTAATTTTACATCTAATAAAGCCATAATAATGAAAAATATTTTGAAAAGTGTATTAAATGGACCATTTTGACCTTGTCTAACCGAGCATGAATATATGCAAAATAGGAACAGTATCCGTTATTTTAATACAGTCGATCAGGAGACGGTAACCAGTTGCCTGACAACATAGGACAAACTGACCCTTGGTCATTATATCATTATATGATCAGCCTCCATTGGACTATATAGTCAATGAACACAAAGTAAAATCCATGGTGGAGAAATAAGCATTTGATTAAACTGCAAAATTAATTTTGATTTGTTTAATTACTTTAGCCCTGAAATTCCATTGTCGAAAGTGTGGGAGTAGCACCTACTTGTCCTAGCTAGTGTACAACATTCACTGTTAGAGAAAAGACGTTTTATTCCTTAGCAATTGCAATACATTCTATAGTTAGTTGAAAATGACAAATATGTTTGCTTAACAGGAAAAGGTTGTTCAGAGAGAAAGAGTCGCCATTGTTTATGGACCTCATCAATGTACGAATTGATAAAAACACTCAATATTAAATCAATTTGGGTTGATAAAAACTGACAGCAAATCTTTTTTTTTAATTCTTTTTTTCTAAAAAGCTAAAGCGGGGGACAGATTGTAATTACGGTGAATGAAGATTGTTTTCATAAAACAAAAATGAAGCAGCTACTGTTGATGTTGTTCAACTTAAACAAAATCTAGAACGAGCCCCCTCAACAAATGCCAAATGAAGTGGCCGCATAAATTTTATACATACATATTTTTGATCCACAGCATGTATGAAAATGCTGGTTTGTATGTATGTAACCTATGTAGTCATATGTCTGTGTGTGTGTGTGTGTGTGTGTGTGTGTGTGTGAGAGAGAGAGAGAGAGAGAGAGAGAGAGAGAGAGAGATTCTGACATTGCAAGGCTGCAAACTCGAAAATAGCATGACTTGACTTTATGAAACATCTGATCTTGAACTCCACAGTTCGATTCACTTTTTACTTCTCTGCTGGATCTGGGTCTATCCATATTGAATTCCTTCCAAAACACGTTTACCTTTTCTGTAAATCCCAACACTAGTTTTTGTTTCAGCTGATTTTTCCACTCCAAGCTAAAGTTCTATTAAAATGTACAAAACGTTATTTATTTAAACGTTAATTAGAACTGAAGTGAATGTTAACTTCTTTCAGTTTTGGGGGCAATTACATTTTGATTCAAAACATGAATTGTAAAATTCCTTTGCCACATCAAATTGTACATTTAAAGGTTTACGTTCACCTAAGATAGCTTTATATGCCTCGCATATGTCATCTCCACATTTAGATTTTACTTTCTGGGCCCATGTGTACTTTTGATCAAACATCTGTGGCAGTCAAAATATATAGGTATCTGCTATCTTCGTAGGCTTGCATGTCAACCAGATCTGCTTGCATTTGATTATCAGCATGACTAACATAAACCTTCCTAATGGGAATCATTCTCAACCTTGCTTGTGAAGTGAGTATGTCGCTTATTGGGGTAACCATTCCTTTAACTAAGTATATTTATTATGCACACTTTCTTGCTTGATTTGGTGAAGCAAACGATCCGTGAAGAAATGATTTCAGCTATTTAAACGTTTTGTCCGAAAGTCTTTATGTGTTTACACTCTGATATGTGGGTATTTACATATTTGAATGGTATTAAGGTATGGTGCGAGGCTCCCACCTTGGAAAATAAAGTGCAAGAAAACGTTGATGTCTGTCTGTCTGTCTTTAAAGAATGTAAAAACTATTTGACCATGTTTTAGAAAGGCAGAAAAGTTGGTGGTACTTTTCGGTAGGGGCAACATTGAATTCAAATGTCACTTGTCTAGTGATACGTTTTTATCAAAATCTCGTCAATATGAAACTGGAAACGTTATATACGACACACACATATGCAGATGAGAAAACATACCAGCTTCATTCGTTGTGAGTGTGGAAAGCATAATTTCATTTTCTAAAAATCTCGACAAAGCAGATATCGAATTTGCTCAGACGTAGTTAAATTTAAATCGGATAAATCTGTACATTCCGTTTTAGAATGACCAGCTAATTCAACCATAGATATTAGATTCATTTTAAACAATTCTGCTTTTTCGAGTTTTCGACGTTTGAAAAAGTGACGTAATTTTTCAACGTTACAGTTTCTGAATACGGGTTGTTAATTTCTCTTGAAGATAAAAATATTACGGTTCGTGCCTTTTATCCCATTTGCTGTGAAAGAAGTACTAAGGAGCAGTATTTGATACTTTTTGAAATCTAGTAATAATTTAGATAAGTTATTTCTTTTCCAAATTTCTTTCTGGACTCTTTTCTATACCTCGGGAGGGAGAGGGGTATGAGAGGTATCAGATAAATATTTAACATTTGGCAAATGATGTGTAGCAATATTTATTCATATATTGTAGTACCCTTTTCTTTCCCTTGTTACATACCATATTTTCAGAAAACACCCCTTGTATCTCTCAATTTTAACGGGAAACATTGAGTGCTAAATCTGAAACAACGTCAATTAATTCTAAACTTTCAGTGGAAACAATATACATTTAATACAGACCGATATCAGCATGATACAATATATATTTAATACAGACCGATATCAGCATGATACAATATACATTTAATACAGTCCGATATCAGCATGGTACAATAGCTGATGGCAAATAATCGAATTCAGGCGTTTGGTTTTCTTTCTTTCTTTCGCGATCATTAAGTTAATTAACTATTTATTTAGCAATATGCCTGATATACGTGAATAAAATCAGCTATTCAATCTATTCACAAAGTAATAACTTGGAAAAGATAACCTTGGTAGGATTACACTTCGTTTCCGAAATTCTATGGGAAAAACCATGATGATGAATTGCATTCATGTTTAATAAATCAATTAAGTAAGGTGAGCGGGGGTTCTTGTTGCAACGCGAGCATTATGACGCGTTCCTTGTCTCACCACCTACTGGGTCAACCCCTGAAGTCGGAAGTTACACTCAGAACTGTCCGCTATTTTGGTGCCGGAATCCGCCGAAAATCTGCCTACACCCCAATCATTTCGCAGATTGGAATTATTCAAATTAAGGATAGGATTTCTTATAGCAGCCATTATATTAGAAAATATAAACATTTTAGATCTGTATAATTTATTACCAAACTGGAATTATGATTTCAATCAAAATTGAAGAAGAAAAAAAAACGCAGGTATAATCTCATACTGAGCGTACTATAAATAGCATCACCAACAATTAGAATTCTTACCAACGTCTAGCTTGCATTTGATTGGACATCTTATGTACTCTTTATGAGTGAGTAGGTATAATTTTATTGGTCATCTTAATCAGATTAATCCATATCTTAAACAAAAAATATATGCACGATATATATATATATATATATATATATATATATATATATATATATATATATATATTGATTGATTGATTGAAATCATAATTCCAGTTTGGTAGCTGCTAATGGGGTGCAATGCTATATATATATATATATAGCATTGCACCCCATTATCAGCTACCGCACGGAAAACAATTGCTAGGTAATACAGTTGTAATTGTTTGTTAATTAGCTCCTAGGATCGCCCGCCCACGACGACAATACGCAAAACCTTTTAGAGCGACTATCGTATCTACCCACCCTTAAGCATAGTGAGAGACTAAATAAAGTCTTTGCGTGGCCTTTCATTCTTTATTTATTTCGAGTTACTTCTACTACATTTGTTAGTTGTATTGGTATGTCTCTTATTGATTGAAGCCGTGCTCATCAAAATATAGGCACCTATATAATAAGCCTCAAAGCGTGGGATGGAAGGGTTTGGAGAATAAGTGAATATAGCGCAAATATTGACTTTGATATTTTAATGCTGATTTGTTTTCTTCCTCAAGGATGGATCGGGTGAAGGGGGCTGAATACATGTCTTATCGCGAGAAAGGTGTTCACTTTTTAATTTAAAGGATAATTGCGAAATAGTGATAATCATATGTCTCTAATGCATAGCGTAGTATATATATATATATATATATATATATATATATATATATATATATATATATATATATATATATATTTCTTTTTTGTTAAGTATGGAAGTGAAACCTAGTTGCCATTATATTTATCAGTTACATGTGTTTATAATGGGGGATTTTGTGTTTTTGCTGTTGCCCGTTATTCGGGCTTGAAAACTGCAAGTGAAAATGAATGCAAGGCTGCGTAAGGAGATGTATTCTACCAACTTTTTAAAAATCAGTTACTTTACACACTTTTCTGAGATTTGTGAAAGGGTCATAGTGTACGCATAGACTGGCTTGATCTTAATAGTAATCTACAGTCAATATCAGATACCAAGCAGGGGCAGTTCTTGCTCACGTGTTGCAACACAGAATGAACCCGATCCCACTTCTCTCCGTTAGTATAGGAACTTCTGAAACATACGAAAACAATTAGAAACAAGCCACATCGAGCTGCTATCTCACTTAAAACGCATTCACCAGTTTTTGCTTTTTCTTTCCATTGATATTAACGTATAAATTGGTTTATCCACACTTTTGTTTCATTTAATATTAATGAAGTAATTTTTGGATATTTTGACCCACTAATAGTAAACCTTACAGCATACTATGAATTGTATCATAGAAACTGTAGATTATTGAAAATTATCTCCGCTTTAACATTTCTCGACAAATAGCGCAAATATAAGTTTTATCATGGTCTGCGCTATACTAATTATTAATTAAGATTTTAAACAATGGTCTTAACATTTATTCATCTGTTTTGTGTATTGGAACTCGAAGACTGGAGTCATATTTTTTTTTCTTCCACAAACATGCTAGATTAGGATGCTTTCATTTTCATTCTAGATTTCAAAAGTGGAATGACGGTATCGTAATTTAGTAAATATCTTGTACTTTTGTCATTTAAAATGGTGTTAGTATCGTAGTTCTGTTTGATTGTCCGTGTGGTTTAATTATTCGTCATAAAATAGTATGTTAACAACGGATAGCAAAACAAATGCATTCTTGAGCATTTACAAGATCCACTCTTGTTTTCAAAAGAATTCCGTGGCTAGAAAAACCTAATGAATATAAGTGGAAAATATTGTGTTTCACGAGAAAATGAAAGAAAGGTATTAAACAAGAGTTGGTGAGATGGTCGTAAAGGGTGAAGAGAAAGGATTGTACACCAAAAACGTTTTCTCTTCATATTGTTCCTTAAATAAACTGCAAAAAGATAAGTGCAATACAAAATAGTATTTTCTTTATTGTTACAAACTGTTCCAACAAATAAAAGCTAATGCACGGGTAACATTATTGCGTTTTCTTTTTATTTAAAAGGAACGGATTATTTTTTTTCCTTCCTATTCATTTTTTTATTGTTTAAAGTTCTAAAACTGTTTAGAAGTTATTATATTTTACATGGCAATGATGTCAGTGTAATCTATGTATGCTGGGTCCACACTCATTATTACTTTCATGAATGCATGATTGTAATTCTTTCTCTAGTGTCAATGTTGCATTATTTAATTATATATCTTGTTATTTTGAATATTTATTATCATTAATCCCTAATTTTAAATTTACAAAATCACTGTATTCATTTTTTTAATTAAACAGATCAGCAGCATATCTGACGAAATTCAGCATAGCACTGCAGATAGTGCTTGAGGCAAATTTCTTTAATATTTTCAGTGGAAGCTGTTCGTTTACTCATCTAATTGAAATCATTATTATTCGCAATTTCAGTCTTTGTTTGCTTCGTGTAATTGGAGTCCTGCAGAGACATAACAACACCTCTGTAGCGAAATATTGAGCATAAATATTCTTTTGCGCATGCGCACTTGAAGTCTCCACCACAGACCATTAATATTCTTTTCGACTGAAGAACACGCATTTCCGGCAGAGTTCCGTCAGGCTTTCAAAGCAGTTAGTTGGCGCTTGATTATCATCTTAGAAGATGAAAGAAAAACTAGATCAAAATGAGATTCTAGGACCGAGATTGATCGATATAATGCTTTTTTTAACCACTCGCCTGAAGACCTGCGGCGTTTCACTCTCTTACCGGAAGTCGACGATGAAGTCCACAGCAATTGATACTGCCGTAAAAGGATGTTTTATTTCGTCTATATCTCAGCAACTGCTTTAAAGGAGAACGTGAAATGTTTTGTTCGACGAGATCAATGCTGCCTGGTCAATAGAATGGGATCAATTGTAGTAGGTCAACAAACCACAAAATCATTTTTATTAATTAATTTAACAATCCGGTGTAATTGGAGGTACATTTTATGACATCCGACATATATAGTCATCCATAAGGTTTATCTCAGACTTTGGCGCTGTTCCCATTCGCTTGGTCAGTACGAGTCAATTAATGAGGCAAAAGTACAAAGTTTTCACAGAAGATCGCACCACCAGCTAGACGGAATGGTTTGATTGGGATAAGAACAATAAGGATCATTAAAACGTATTTACAATTGCCTTATCCTCGAGAAGATGATGCTGTTGGGTTGTAACTCTAAAGATTCACTGTCAATGGAAAGAGGCTGACAATAAAAAAGCACGAGTTATATTTAGAACCTGGTCAAATGAAACTCGTTTCATTGTGGACAATAGCCTTATCCTCGAGAAGATGATGCTGTTGGGTTGTAACTCTAAAGATTCACTGTTAATGGAAAGAGGCTGACAATAAAAAAGCACGAGTTATATTTAGAACCTGGTCAAATGAAACTCGTTTCATTGTGGACAATAGCCTTATCCTCGAGAAGATGATGCTGTTGGGTTGTAACTCTAAAGATTCACTGTTAATGGAAAGAAGCTGACAATAAAAAAGCACGAGTTATATTTAGAACCTGGTCAAATGAAAATAGTTTCATTGCGGACTTTTGCATAGTAGGTCTTGATTACCAAATTGTACAAATATGTTTCTTAATTCTATGTCGATATACCGGATGTAAAATAATACATCTGCAATAAGTACATAGCCATCACAACGCAAAACTTTGACATAGATAGCCGTAGTTTCTGAAGATTGTATGGCCGTTTTTGTCTGCTTGGTTTCGTTCATATGTATTTTGTTGTACAGTTGAATTTATTCATTCATTCATTCATTCATTCATTCATTCATTCATTCATTCATTTATTCATTCATTTGTAAAGAGCAGACTTGTCTATCAGATCTTTTCATTTGTTTTCACGATACGCACTGGTGAAGCTCATTGGAATCTCTAGCAATGGTGAATGTTTATTGGAGAGAATGCTTTGAGGTGCTACACTTTTTATACGTTTTTGATGTGTACCATCTTGTTTGCTACGGAAGTAGAGTGAGAATGAAAATGAGAATGCTTTTAAAATCATATTACAAATTAGCTAATTAGAAGATTACATGCACCGTTCCAGGTGAGAGATGTTGTACCGTAATTAGTCCATTAAAAACTCATTGCGAAGAAGACTGTCTCTTGTGTTGAAACATGAGCTTTAGAAATTATTGTCACTGATCACAAAACTAGATATGTGGCTAATTATATACGTTAATGGCACGATCTTTGTGCATATAATAACGACTCGTTTTTGTTGGAATAGTCAGGTGTCAAATACTTTGATTCAACAAAATATATTCAATTTTAGAAAAGGTACATGCGACATATTCCTAAAAAATAAATCGTTGAATGCTCTAAAAAAAAAAAAAAAAAAAAGCAACCTATACCTCTCTTGTTCAACATATAGGTTTTTTCTTGATTGAATACTGCAATGACCATTGAAAATAGGAAGGGAACATACAACATATTATAACACAGACACAGCAAAGAATAGTTCTTAAAAATAACGATTACAATTACTTTCTGACAGTTTTGCCCTTGACTTTGGAAAAATTAAACTTTCTCTGCGGAACTTGAAGTCACTACCACTGCTTCTCTTGATTATCGCAAGATGGAATATATGTACAGACTTTTTTTTTCTTCTTTGTGTGTTTTTTCCTCTGAACATTTTCACTCTGCATGCATCAACATCTTTTTCATCATACTTTTAACACACATATAAGAAAATCACAACGAAGAAGCTGACAAGGAGTTAGACAAACATTTTCATCTGTAGGGAAATATAAATTGTCGGAAGAAATTTTTCTACAGGATGCCATTGTAAATCCTCGACAGTGGGTGTGAAATTACTTAGTACCTTATGCCCAGATGCACGTCCCTGTGAAATTAGGCAGTGCCCTATGCCCAGATGCACGTCCCGACATTGCGCAGGGCACAGTGACAGATTAAGTCTAACTGAATTGTGAACGCAGTATGTTAAAACTTGTGTCAACATTTTCCGTATTTCGGTTTGCTGCACAAAATTCTAACGTGGAATACACATTGTGAAGCACATACCAGATAATATGCGTTATGTCTAATGAATGATAAAAAAAACTAAATCGATAAATGTTTATCTTAACGTGTCAGTTACAAGAAAATAAATACATAAATTGACATGGCTTAAACTATAAGCCCAGAAATAGTGATGATGCTAATAATACTAATAATAATAACCACTATGAAGAATGAGTAGGGACAATGATGAGAGAGTCGATCACCTGATCAGTGAGTGATGCAGCAATCTAGCCCAGAGTGGGTACAAAACTTGACATAAGAAACTATCCGTACATTGACAACTGTCTAAGACGTACAGACTTGAGTACATAAACTATGGTACAATCACAAGGCGAAGTTCCTGTGAGAACTCAACATTCAGGCCGACACAAGGATACAGCACAGTAGGCAAGACATAGCACTGGTCATAGGCACTTAGTTTCAAATAATATGTATGATGTGTACATAGTATATATGCGGACAAAGTGTGCAACTCCCACCAACAATTACTTTGAACAAGTTATATTCTCAACATCTTAGCACAAAATAACGATATTTGGAGCCTAAATCAAACATTCCATCGGAAGAATAAACACTTTTCTTTGACTTTTGTAAAAATGTCTCATGGTGGAAGATATAGCACGTTTTTTTCTTTTCTTCCAAGAATGCTCCCAAAAGTTTCAAGAAGACGTTTTTGGAAGTAACAAACTCAGACATATTTTAAAGCGAACTTTTGCATTTTTATCATTTTTCCTTGCGAATCTCTGCTCAGCATGTATGACCTTCGTTCACTATATCTAGCCGCGTTGCAAGTAAACCTTTCAGACACTGCAATTACTCGCCTCTGTTAGCTTTGATTTTTTCTTCGTTGATTCGTAAAATATTTCGCTAGATGCGAAGAGGAACAGACAGACGATAGGAAGGAGCAGTCACGGGGTGACCGTAACAGAAGAATTTTTGATTGGATACATTTTATGCTAGTATGCATATTATCCTATCAGAAATCATATGTCCGGATTAACCTGTGATATGGCTTCCTGTTGCCTCTCTGTTCCTCTTCGCATCTTTAGTGATGCATCTTACAAGTCAACGATGGGGAAAAACTGAAGTAACTGAATGGTTTGCTTGCATAGCAGCGATATGCGGTAAACGAGAAGTGTGTATATTCAGTGGAGATTTGCAAGGAAAACGGACAAAAGCACCGGAGTTTGCGTAAAGTAAGTCTGAGTTTGTTACGTCAAAAACATCATCTTGAAACTTTTGGACTTTTCTGGGAAAGAGACGTGCTGTATCTTTATCATGAAACATATTTTACAAATGTCTTTTCTTGCAATGGAATTTTTGGTTTAGACCCCAAATCTCTTTATTTTCAATGGAATGTTTGGCTTAGGCCCCAAATCTCTTTATTTTCTGCTAACATGATGAGAATAAAACTTGGTCATTTGTTGTTGGTGAGAGTTGCATACCTTGTCTCTGTACATACTTTATACATATCATGCATACTATTAAAAAAAGTGTATATAGCAGTGACAAAGAAATACAACAATATGACCTACATCATAGACATAGCAGTACCAGTGTATTCCAACGTCGCATACAAGGAACAAGTGAAAGTAACAAAATACGTTTGACCCGACCAAAGAACTTAGAAAGGTCTGAGATTGTGGTGGGAACAAAAGGAACAATAAAAAAAAGCAAACTATGAGAGATGCTAGGAATAACAACAAAGTCAGATCTACTACAGGAAGATACATTCGTCGAAATAAACAAAGATATTTCGGAACTTTTTTGATATCTAACACGAAGTAAAGTGTTTCTATTTCAGGTAAAACGGACCATTCAAAAAGAATACTATCACGAAGCCTTTGAAGAGAGGAATAATAATAATAATAATAATAATAGTTTATTGGTTGCTGTTCTTTTAACGGCACATCAACACATGAATGGCTATATCTTGACATATCATGGCAATTAGAGTAAAGTGCCTCGTTCAGAGACACACCACGGCCACATGACCCAGCCTGGTCTGAGCTGGGTAGGATTTAAACCCGTAACCCTTTGGTCACGAGTCCTGCACTCTAACCACTGCGTCACCACGGCTGTAATAATAATAACGATGATGATGATGATATTCTCCTTCTTCTTACTTTTGGTAATAGTAGTAGCAATAATAATAATAGCACTAGTAGTAATAATAGTAGTAGTAATAGTAGTAGTAGTAGTAATAGTAGTAGTAGTAGTAATTGTAGTAGTAATAATAGTAGTAGTAGTAATAGTAGTAGTAGTAATAGTAGTAGTAATAATAATAATAGTAGTAGTAATAATAGTAGTAGTAATAATAATAACAGTAGTAGCAGTAGTAGTAATAATAGTAGTAGTAATAATAATAGCAGTAGTCATAAAATAGTAGTAATAATAGTAGTAGTAATAGTAGTAATAATAGCAGTAGTAATAATAGTAGCAGTATTAGTAGTAATAGCAGTAGTAGTCATAATAGAAGTAGTAGTAGTAATAATAGTAGTAGTAGTAGTAGTAATAATAATAATAGTAGTAGCAGTAGTAGTAATAATTGTAGTAGTAGTCATAATAATAGTAGTAGTAGTAATAGTAGTAATAATAGTAGTAGTAATAGTAGTAATAATAGTAGTAGTAATAGTAGTAGTAGTAATAATAGTGGTAGTAATAGTAGTAGTAGTCATAATAGTAGTAGTAATAGTAGTAGTAGTAATAATTGTAGTAGTAATAGTAGTAGTAGTAATAGTAGTAATAATAGTAGTAGTAATAGTAGTAGTAGTAATAGTAGTAATAATAGTAGTAGTAATAGTAGTAGTAGTAATAATTGTAGTAGTAGTCATAATAGTAGTAGTAGTAGTAATAGTAGTAGTAATAATAGTAGTAATAGTAGTAATAATAGTAGTAGTAATAGTAGTAGTAGTAATAATTGTAGTAGTAGTCATAATAGTAGTAGTAGTAGTAATAGTAGTAATAATAGTAGTAATAATAGTAGTAGTAGTCATAATAGTAGTAGTAGTAGTAATAGTAGTAATAATAGTAGTAGTAATAGTAGTAATAATAGCAGTAGTAATAATAGTAGTAGCATTAGTAGTAATAGCAGTAGTAGTCATAATAGAAGTTGAAGTAGTAATAATAGTAGTAGTAGTAATAGCAGCATCAGCAGTGGTAGTACTTGTTGTAGTAAAAAAATGGTCATATGGGAAGTATTTCGAGAAGCAATAGCCAGTCTTGTCGGCTAAAGGAATGGAAGTAAAAAATAGGGCAGAAACTATTTTCCTTCAACAAAGACACGTGCGCAGAGTCCTGACAAAAGGACTCTCTCTATCTCTTTCTCTCTCTCTCTCTCTCTCTCTCTCTCTCTCTCTCTCTCTCTCTCTCTCTATCTCTCTCGTGATTGATTGAACCCGTTTAAATTCGTTAGCCGTACATGAAAATTAAGCGGGATCGCGAATGCATCAGATATAAGCACTGATACTACTTGGAAAAAAGAAAACGAAAACTATTAGATCTTGTTTCGTATCGTAAAGTTTTTCAGAAAAATATTTAGAACTGGTGCTGATTGTTAGGTGAGATTGAATAAACGTGTGCAATCTTGCATCTGTTGAATCGACCACGTGCGATTAGTGAGTGATCGTTGCTGAATACGAAATTTAAATCAAGCTGAGGCTTTCGTATCAGATCTCACGAGTTGTAAATGTAAATGTTCTCTATTTTGGGAGAAAGTCCATACAACGATCAAAGGACATATATATCTTTCTAGATGGATCTGATAAACAGACTTTATGATAATCATGGCTTTATCCTTGAAAGCTGCATATACGTGGTGACTCACGATTCACTGATGTTTATCAAAATTTATCTTTATGAAAATTATATTTTCGCAATTTAAAAAACAATAACAAAAAAAAAACAAATACTGTAAAACAACACATCTAGGAAAAATGGAGCAACAATGGTGCGGCGATAACTTTGAATGGATACAAAATGGAGAGTTTGCAAGTAGTATGCTATAACAGATGTGACTTACTCATACGGAAGATCCGTGATCTGGTTTTTATTTTTTACCCCCTTTATTCTCTCTTTCACCGACAAACTAAGCATAACAATCTGATATTTTCACTTTTGCAGATATATAAGGAACCGAGTGGGGATTTTGTCTGTTGGCGCCAAGGTAGTGTGAACTGCGTCTGATGAGGTCACAAACCAGAAATAGCAGACGACAAAAATAAGGGAACGGTAAATTCAAGACAAATCAAACGGTGTAAGCAGTGTATTGTACACTCAATTCCGTCCATCGATATATCAATTCATTATGTTTTCATTAATTTTTAAAACGCATGAATGTCCCTGATTTGTTTCAGTTTAAACAAACACAGCATTGCGGAACGTTATTTATTATATGAAGTGTCATTTTTTCTGACAAATCCTAAATGGTTTTGCGAATTGATTAAGGACATACCGTAAATTGACAACTCAGCGAATAAAATACATGGAATGCTTTGTGCCTTTAAAACACACACACACACACACACACACCAACAACAACAACAACTACAACAACATCAATAAAAACAGCATATAAGCATAGCCAGAAGAACAAAATTGGCAACGCCAAAAGCCAATCAAACTTCTAGATCACGTCAAACTGGAGAAGGGGTTGTTACTACTGAATCGAAGTTAGCCAATCTAAACTTTCGTATTACATTTAGGGCGGAGCTCTTGGCCAAACATACGAAGTCAAACAAGGGACACTAATTCTGATTCTGCTCGACTACAGACGAAAGAATTGTCGTTCTTTGTCCAGGGGTCGAGACTTGGGGTGCAAGGGACAGTTTTTATGCACAAATTTAATGCCGCATCCACTAGCCTAATATAAAAAGATCATAAAAAATAAAATACACAAGTGAGGTCAAAAAGGTCCATATTTTTGGATAGCTATATTAAAACAAAGCATAAAAATAGTATTCACTTGACCTGACAAGTCAATGGCAGTTCATAGCAAAAGAAGTGTATGCACCCCAACCCCAAATTTATACCTTCATTTTTCACGTCCGAAGGTCATTTTTGACACCAAGTGATGCTCACAGTGCAAACACAAGCCCTTTTCCTAGGTGATTTTTCCGCAAAACATTGTGTGCTAAACAGCTTGATGCAATTCAAAATAGTTGCCATCCAAGCTGTTTTTGAGATATTCTTCTTGCCTTGAATCGACTATGGGAGGTGTACATGCCTCACATCAATTTGAAGAACAACACAAGCCCGAAACAACTAATTCACAAATATATCCATATCTTTAATTATTAAACAATAATAGCTCAAAAAGTCACATCATAGCTTTAGTTAAGAAATTTTACAGGCGCCAATTTACGAAACTGTCCCCTGCCACCTTGGATATATCATTATTACAGTTAGAAGCAAACGTATTCAGTATGATTTGCACCTAATTAAGTGAAGGTAAATATAATTAATTTTCAATATATAAAATGGGGATTATTACATCATTTATTGGATCACACTAAGTCACAGTATTTATGATAATTCATTATAATACGTTGTCATGATGTCAAGGCGTATTTTTGGTGGAGGGATGCAACTGAAAGGACATGTTCCTATTCAGATACTATTTAAATTTCGCATGTCTGCACTAAATCATGTAATAAAATAATTATAGTCCTTAGTATCAGTGAATATGAAACTTTATAAACCAGTAAACTCATATATATTTCAAGATCTCTAAGGTATATAATTCCATAATATACTATCATTCAATTACCCCCCCCCCCCCCTCCAAAAAAAAACGCAATACAGTGCGCAAAGAAACTTTTATTCAGGCACAGGCTTACGGGAATATGTTCAACAAAAAATCACTTGCCCCTACTAAAAATCCACTTGCCTGACAGGGCATGTTTCTTTTACTATTATCTGCCCTCCCTCCCCCCTGCCCCCACCCCCTCCCCACCGTCTGGGGAGAAAAAAATTACAGGGTTGGTATGTTGTACTTTTGTGACATTGTTCTTGAGACTGAAATTCTGCTGTAGAGTAGCTCACAACTAACGTGATTTTCAACAATTTCATCATTTCTGCATAATTGTCGCATGCACCTCTGCTTTTGCGATCTCAGATTGGACGTCTTGAACTTTGCATTCAGGTTGATTTCATCACGATCTGTAGAAGCGAATATTCGATGGTCTTGGAGTAGCTTCGGCTTTCTGAATGCTTTAAAAAAGCTCCATTTTTGTTGATCAAAGTTGAAAACAGAAATGAAGTCG
Organism: Margaritifera margaritifera; assembly: GCA_029931535.1. Classification (NCBI taxonomy): domain Eukaryota; kingdom Metazoa; phylum Mollusca; class Bivalvia; order Unionida; family Margaritiferidae; genus Margaritifera; species Margaritifera margaritifera. Next base: position 889,144 of record JAQPZY010001124.1, read on the forward strand.
GAGCGGCAATAGTCTTTTCTATATCAATCAGCAAAAACATTAGCTTCAAGTTTCCTAATTAATTCGTGTGATACTACTGTGGATGTGTCCACAATTACAGAAACCACTCACTCCGGATTAAAATATAAGGTAGTTATCTCAGTTCCTTTAGGGTGAAAAACATTGTATTGAATGCTTTTATAAGTCGCTAACCACTAACTTAGCTATATTTTCAAGCAATCGCATAGATACAGCTCGATATATATTTAACCAGCAATGCTTTACCAAGTCAGCATGACGACTGAGTGCTAATTATGTTGTTGTTCGTCCTTCGAGTTCGAAGATCACCATGACATCACTAATTCGTATTGTTTCTGTGACTACGTGAGTGACTGATCAGGCCAATTTGTGCTCTGAACTGTCTGTGGACACAGGACAGAAGATGTCGCTTAGAGTTGCTTGATCAATAGAGGAAGTGCTGCAGTTCTGAGAATTACGTTGCTCGCGCTTCTGCACTGCCTCTGCAATTCTTCTCAGTTCAAAATCTGTAGCTCCAGTATGGATGAGACTGCGCCAGGTGGAGCAATTCTTGTGGAGATATTCCCAAGACTCAGGGTCAATGTTGAAATATTTCAATGATGACTTGAGGGAATCTTTGAAGCCTTTATTCTGACTACCCTGAGATAGTTTCCCTCCTTCAGCGTAGAAGATCTTTTCAGGTAGTTGCTCTTCTGACATCCTGGTGACGTGGCCTGCACATCTCATCTGTGATTTCATCAGCTGAGTGTGGATGCTGAGTGCTAATTATAGGTAACCAATGAACTACGGAGAACATAAATAGTCATAGGTCTCATGATTCGCTCTAGATAGCAGACGATCTTCATAAGGTGGAGCGACCTACAAATGGAGCCCCAGTTGGGAGCTGAATATTATAATTTACCAGTGTCTTTCCTGAACTTAAAAACGAAAATGCCGCATTTCGTCGGCGCGCTCAAGAGTTTCAGTCAGATTAGATAACACTTTTAAATGAGACGCCTGACGGGCAACTCCCTTAGAATACGGTAGGGACCTGAACACGATTTAGAGGGGCTCCTGGCGTCTGGCTATCCGATTTTTTTAACTCTGGGTAAAAAAAGTATAACTGACCTGTTTCCAAAATGGTTCTTTGTTAGATCGTATAATTGTGTAATGGAATAAATAATGTTTTCTTGGATGCAAAGAAACATCTATTACTTAGATGATTTGGAAAATCGACAAGATGATTGTAATGAATAGTATCAGGAGATTGTTAATTTAATAAATATGCAAATGAAACTTAAAACAATTTTACCATGTTAACCAGGAGTGTAGTCGTTAGAGATTGCCACTCTGAATTCTTACGCATGCTCAAAAATGACCATAATGCATTTTCATACGCAAACACGCTTCTTTTAAAAATATAATGCAGCCAGTTTGTTTCCTTTCAATTGAGACATTATTTTTATATGTAATTTATTATAAAAATAAAATCTTTGAAACACATCTTTGCAATGCATGCGAACTGTGAAGATACAAGCTTTTTTTATGAAATTATGCTTTAAAGATAGCGATACAAAAACGTCGAAAAGAACAAACTTTTAAAAGAGTTGTTAAATTCAGCCAGTTATGTTGTAAAAAATTATAAACAATAAATAAGAAGCATGATCTCATCAAATATGTGTTTATTTGTATTTTAATTCATTCCCCAGCTTGTTTTAAAGAAATACTACATTACCATCTCACCCGGAATACGGGACATTTTTATAATACATTCGTGACAATAAAATTTGCAACAGTATATACAACTGATAGATGATAGATTTTACTCAAAAGGTAGATATATATCACTTATAATTTTCAAAGAATGCCGTCATATGGAACCATTTCTTTAAAAACTGCTTCTTCTCTGGTTTACTTTCATAACTTCTAAATTACAGAATATCAATTCAGAATAAAATTCCTGAAAACTGGGTTTCTTCCCAAGAGCTTTAGATTTGTAAATAATACATCTGGTGAGTAACACTAAAACATTTACAAAATATGTATTTTTTCATAATATCTCACATCTCCAAATAATGTTTTGTCCCAAGATAGTTCTAGGTCTACTCCAAATTTTACCCTGCTAAAAGTTTCAGTTTCACATCAGAATCGTTTGATATATGCTCCAGTTGTTTTCATCTTCATTATTACAAGAACACACCTTGTCATCAGTATAACCTATCAAAATGGAAAGATTTTAGCGGTAAGAATGTTATGATTTATTTTAAATTTAAGCCACAGTAGCTTTACATCAAAAGTAATTCTATATGAAATTCGATATTCTACTGTCCATAGATCGTGATCTTTAATTATATCATAATTAGCTAAAATATTTCTTTTACGCCTTTGGACTCTGTAAAAAGGGTTTGACAAGTATATTATATATAATTCTACATCCTTGTCGATTTAGAATTGTAACAATATTAGTAATTAATGGAGACACTATATGGTCTTCTATTTGTTCTTTTAGTGAACAAGGATCCGTTTTTATCGAAGAAGTGATTATAATTTGTGTATCTTTTGATAAATAAGACATGTACAAAATTGTTCATTTCTCCATAATAATATTTCTATTTTTCCAGAGTCTCTAGGGTATGACAACTAAAACACTTCCAATATATGAATTATTCAAACATTTCGCACAAACCAGAAATAAATCTTTCGAAAAAAAATTGTTTTATGTCATTGGACAAATTAAGTATCAAATAAATCTTGTGCAATTCTACTTTCATTTCGATATATCTCAATGCCTTTTATCTTTTTGTGCTGCCGAGATATTATACCTAAAATTTCTGCAACTAATGAAACTGAATAATGGAAAGGGGAATTTCCTTGATGACAGCCGCAACCGATCCTGAAGTTAGGTGAAGCAAAGCGGTTTTGTATAACATGAGTTTTAATGTTATTATAAAATATAGTTTTCCACTGTTTAATTTGTAGGCAAAGTTGAAAAGGTATTTACTTCTTCTATGAAATGCCAAGAAACCGAATCAAAGGTTTTTCAAAATCTAGGTGTAAATTTATACCATCGCTTTTAGTTTCTTCTCAGTCTGACCACTTGTCTTATATATCTACCTTTCATAAACCCATTTTGATTTTCCTGAATCGATTTCGGCAATTTCTTCTTTATTCTGTTTGATATGATGGCCGAAGCTATTTTACATGGAATGTTTAGTAATGTAATTGCTCTCCAATTTTTAAAGATTATCTAGGTTTGTGTCTCGTTGGCAATTAAGTCATAATGCCCTACCTTTGTGTTATTGGCAGCTCCACGTGTTTTAAGTCCGTGATTAACAGAGATTAAAAAAAAAATTCATATATCTCTCCTAAACAGTTTAACGAATTCAACAGTATATCGGTCACTTGCTGGGATTTTTTCCATTGTTCTTATTTTTAGACACTCAGATGCTTCAGAAAAGCCATTTCCCCTTTCAACTCTTTCGACTCCATAACTTGGTTTGGTTAATTTTATTGTTTATTCTTTAAATGAATTAACACCATATCTGTTTTAATTATTGTTTTCCTTTTGAAGTTTAAAATATCATTCTCCATTAGGACATATATTTATATTCGTTTTATTTCTTAAATTTTAAGTATGTTAACAAATCACAGGACTATTCGTCTGTTTAAAGAAATATTTTTCAAAGTTATTGGTTGCTTTTTAACTTAAAGATGCATTCAATTGAATATAAGATTTTAATCATTGCTTTTGAGCAAATGAAACTACTCTCGATATTTTTTTTAGTTTTATTTCTAACTTAACATACAACCTTAAATTACAATAGTTGATAGCATATCTTTCTTTGCATTTTAACGTGTGCAATAATTTAGGTACTGAAAGTTGTGTGTACTTTTTATCTTCTATCATCGTTTATCAATTTCTTTTGTAATGGAGATAAATCGGACTAATTACTGCTAAATGATAATCTTCAAAATAGTCGTGCAAATATTCTGGTACTTCTAAATCTGCTTTTAAATTCCACCAAAACTTTCATTATCTCTCTAAGATATAAGATTTTTTTGCCCATGTGGCAGACATGGCCCAATCAGATGCATTGTTGGTGTTTAAGTATACAATGAATGAACAGACCTAGATTTAACATATTCATCGTTTAATACTCGTGATTTGCTTTAAAACATATATTTGGGATCATGCTGATTCCTCGTTTAATTACATATTCAGTCATAATTAACATACCATACTATGTGAGCACTTTTATTTCTACATTACTTATTTTCAAACTAGCATACAGAGCTAACCCAGCTGCACTAAAATATTGTGCGGGCTCTATGTTGCAATGATTCATACATTCATTTCTAAAGTCTTTAAAAATGTCACATAACATTTTAGAATCTTTCTTTGCACTGTAGGCATCTAAAATCACTGATAATCCTCTTCTCTAATTCCTGATCCACCGAGGTTTGAGTAAAATGTTTCTATTGGTGGTAATTTAGTTACATTAAACCTTTCAAATACATCCATATACTTGTACGGAGAGATATCTATTCTTAAATATTTTGGTTCCATTCCTGTAGTATTGTCACCTTTGTTTCCGCTAAAATATTCTATTGTTTCCGTGAATGTATCATTGTTTAGATTTCAAACAAGTTATTCTAGTGATTGTTTGATAAATAGATAACCAGCTATTAATATAATTGTTCTCTGTGCAACATCTCTTTTGCCTTTTTTTCAAATCTATCGACTATAGAACCTTTACTAAACAAAATATATTTGTCATCAATGTTTGGTAATATAGCTACTGCTGGGTCTGGACCGCGTTTACTAATGTCTTGATACTCATTTGATAATCCTATCCAGATACATTGTGAATAATTAATGGTACATATTTGGGATATTTGTAGTTAACACTTTAGATCTGCTATACCTCTTTATGTTCCAGTTGTAATCATGATTTCTTACTTTGTAGTTATTGTGGTAGTGTCAACTTCGTTGTTGCCCTTTTTTCCTTTTGTTCTTTAATCTCCTTTTCACAAATATGACATAATTTGGTGGAATTATAATGTTTTTTTTTATCTTCATTAGTAAATCTTGTTCCAGGTTCTTCATAAACAACTACAGCAATTAATTGAAAATACTGGTAAAATTAATTTATGCAGTCTGCTCCTCTGTAAACTATAGTGTTTGTTTTTCTTTTTCTTTTTCTTTTTTGTTTAAATAAATTGATTTAATGTAAAGATAGAACGCTGATCGTATGAGGTTTGCTAGTTTTGTTGTCCTCGATGTATTCTAAATCTGTTTACATCGGATTATCGGTTGCATCATACTTTCTAAGTCACAATACGAAACAAAGGGAACTTTTAGTTGCTGCTGGCAGTTTTTGTGTTTAGCTACAAAAACTATTACATCCATCGGGGTATCTATTTTACTGCCTGATCTGTTGTGTTCTTGTAATGATAATTCAGAATAAAGGTATTTTAAAAACATTTTTGCAAAAATATTTTTGTCTTTTACCCACTTGCGATATTAATGTTGACAAATCCATTATTCCACAATAATTATAACTGTTCTCATCAAATACAATTAGTATATCTACGCGACTATCTCTTTCTCTTTTTGTCATTCTAAATGGCTTTATAAGTTTGGCTACTCTTCCATAAACATGAAAAGATATATTTAATTCTTTCTTAGTATTTTATGTCTTATATATTTATCTGATATTTACTAACTGAATGGCAAGGTTATATTTTTGTTGTTTATATGGGTTATCCTTTGGTGGGTTTATAATACATTTTATAGTGTAAAACACACATGTATTGTCTTTATTTTTAAGATTAAGGCAGGCTTTGTTTTAACTTTTCTTGAAAATCTATGTATGAATCTCCTCTTATTGGCCTACATCTATCTATATATAGCTTTAGATAATGTTTTTCGGGCAAAAACAATGTGTATCATGACTTATTTCCTCGCTAAATTTTGCATGTAGTATATCAAACATATTTTGAACTTTACTTTAAATTTATTTTTCTTCCCCATGTTCACAGGCAATGTTTTATGATACCAATCTACATAATTTATAATGTCATGTTGTCTCACTCCGAGTTTAATCGATACATCTATCTGAACTTTTCCTGGACCTAAATCTTTATTTTTTTTACCTATTATTTTCCGTAAATTATGGTTCAACTTCTTCGAAAAAATAGAAACAAATCGCGATTAATGTCCTTATCTCCTGCATTAAATGTATACTCCTTTAAACGTCTATCAAATGAGTCATGGAATATTCAGGTTATAATTTTAGATTTAGTTTGACTAATAATTCTGTTTGTTTCTTTTATAGTCAGAAATTGAATTAAATGGAGACTTCAAACCTTTTCTTTCAGATATGGTATTTGTTTCTTTCTTTTTTTTAAACAAGCAAATTATTTACCATTTATTCTATTACTATTTATATTCAATTGAAAATTCGATTCGCATTTTGGTTGTGTTGTCTGACATTTTCTTCCATGAGATCAATATGTTTTCCAAGAGATCAATATGTCTTCCATGAGATCAATATGTCTTCCATGAGACCAATATGTCTTCCATGAGATCAATATGTCTTCCATGAGAGCAATATGTCTTCCATGATACTAATATGTCTTCCATGAGACCAATATGTCTTCCATGAGATCAATATGTCTTCCATGAGATCAATATGTCTTCCATGAGACCAATATGTCTTCCATGAGATCAATATGTCTTCCATGAGACCAATATGTCTTCCATGAGATCAACATGTCTTCCATGAGATCAATATGTCTTCCATGAGACCAATATATCTTCCATGAGATCAATATGTCTTCCATGAGATCAATATGTCTTCCATGAGACCAATATGTCTTCCATGATATCAATATGTCTTCCATGAGATCAATATGTCTTCCATGAGACCAATATGTCTTCCATGAGATCAATATGTCTTCCACGAGATCAATATGTCTTCCATGAGATCAATATGTCTTCCATGAGACCAATATGTCTTCCATGAGATCAATATGTCTTCCATGAGACCAATAGTCTTATTTTCACCACAATTGTATCCCTCTCCTTAATTCTAAAGATAATGGGAATTGTTGTATTAGCGTGCGGTAAAATTTACTATGAACAGGTACTTTTATTAACTGTTACAGTTTAGATACTTATACACAGTGTTAGGTTTAGCTACTATGGTTTTGTTTTGTTTTTTTCACAATAAAACTATTCAATTTAATCATAGCTGTGATAAGTCGTCATAGTGTAGCTAAGAACATGAAATAATGGCTTCTCCTCAAAATAGATATACCAAGCAATATTACAGATTATTTATTAACAACAAACATTCTCTATCTACTCCACCTTTCTACAAAACATTCAGCTGTGAATATTAATCTTTTCAGAAAATCTTACAAAAATACCAAGTAGATATGAATTTATACTCCTATTGTCACCGATATATATCTCTCTTGTTGACTCATCCCCCCTCCCAATTTTTTCTCACATAAGACTCCCTTGTATGACGAAGCGATCTCGCGATCTTTCGACCATGGGAAATACGCCTCTTTGCATAAACTGTCATCATCCGTGAATAGTTCTTTCTATTAGTACGACCGTCATATGCCGTTTATGTCATTTAGGACTGATTGTGTTATTTATATTGACGTGTGCAATTATCACTTGTTTTGCTAAATTCTATCTTACAAAAATTGTGTACATGTAGGATACACTAACGAGTGAAATGTGTAACTTTATCCACTTTATACAAGAAAGTAACTCTAAATGGTCAGTGTTTTATGATGAATTCAAAGACAAATTTATGATAATGCTATTTGCATGTATCCGCACTCTTTCTCGAGAACTTCGTATGGAAAGAGATGTATTTTACATTAAAACAAGTTGCTTAAAAGTTCAGCTCCTGAACACCTCATTAAAAGTGAATGTAACTGAACATTAATCTTATATGTAATGGAATGGGTCTACTTCAGTTCTACCCGAGAAGATATATACTGTTTTCCAAAATTGAAGATTTTTTATAAAAACAAAACTGGTTTCATTTTTTTTGGGTGTGGGTGGAGGTTTAGTATAGGTATCATTAGCAAAAAATGCATCATTTTACATTGATAACTTTCTGAAGAATACGACTGCAGTCGCTGAGAGATTCGTAATTAAATTTATCAACATATAACTGACATTATTTGTACTGGAAATCACAAATTGTAGAGTAAAAAATAATATCGATTGTACGAATGCTGTCGACTATACGAATAATGTCAATTATACGAATAATATCGACTATAATAATAATGTCGACTATACGAATAATGTAAACTATACGAATAATATCGATTATACGAATAATATCGACTATACGATTAATGTCGATTATACGAATAATATCGACTATACGAATAATGTCGACTATACGAATAATGTCGACTATACGAATAATGTAAACTATACGAATAATATCGATTATACGAATAATATCGACTATACGAATAATGTCGACAATACTAATAATGTCGACTATACGAATAAAGTAAACTATACGAATAATATCGATTATACGAATAATGTCGACTATACGAATACTACCAATTATACGAATAATGTCGACTATACGAATAATGTCGATTATACGAATAATGTCGACTATACGAATAATCTTGAATATACGAATAATACCATTTTAAATGTACATCATCTTTGGCAAGGACATTCATTTATTTTTGCTTTTGGAGAAAATATATGCATTTTCGACAAAAAGAATACGTCGGAATAAAAGCTTAATGTTTAATATTTCATGTTCCCATTTCAAAAGGGAAATGGTAAAGTTTAAGAAACAATGAATGCGTCTTAACAAATGTGTGCATGATCATCAGATAGGATTATTAAGTCATCGTTAAGGAGTAAAAAAATCTGCTTTCGATGTTGCGATCACAAAGATCTTTCCTGCGTATTGACACCTAAATCTGCTGTGCAGACACGTAACTTGGAATGCAAAATAGAGTACCCCGTCATCAAATATTGTTCATCTCAGAGTACCCTGTCATCAAATATTATTCATCTTAGAGTACACCGTCATCAAATATTGTTCATCTTAGAGTACCCCGTCATCAAATATTGTTCATCTTTTTGTATATTCTGTACATCCATTTAACATTTTTCTTTTCGGAATTTCAATGAGAAATTTTTCAATAATTTTCAACGATGTGTTAAAAAATACTATGATTATTAAACTCTCCAATAGTATGTTTGCAGCATGTCTACAATCTACAATATATCACCAATAGTATGTTTGCAGCATGTCTACAATCTACAATATATCACCAATAGTATGTTACCAGCATGTCTACAATCTACAATATATCACCAATAGACCTACAGTATATAGTAATTTACTTTGTAAATTATTCTTATATTCATACAGTTTTTCATACTGGGTTACTATTATCAAGTTGAATATATTCGCCTCATAGTGTGCATATCTGAAACTTTTATAAATAAGCTTCTTATTATATTGAATGTATGGGCCAAATACTTACATTTATTCTGAATCAATTTATATTCGTAGCTTGATGCTGCGGAGAGTTCGTTAATCGAATCGGAAACATTTCTTGTCACTGGCAAATGACATCGCAGTCATAAACTGCCTTTAATAAAAATACTGATGGAGACCGATTGACACTGGGGAATGCTGTTAGCATCATCAAGAGATTTTGGTTTGAAACAGAAAATTGATCACTTCCATTTTCCTTTGGTAAACATATCCTCATACACTCCCTTCCCCTCCTCTCTCTCTCTCTCTCTCTCTCTCTCTCTCTCTCTCTCTCTCTCTCTCTCTCTCTCTCTATATATATATATATATATATATACACATTGTGAATATATTTTCATACTTATAGTTATACTTTAAAAATGTTTTAAAAAAAACATCCTAATAGGTACCTTTAAATGTTAGAAAGACTGGAAATAGTATACGGATCGATACAATCGGAACAATGTTGTTACTGACATCCTCCATAAACAAACGATGATGAATATGGTTTCACAGAAAAAAAGGTACAAAGGTCCATCAGTTGGATGAGTAGGTTCTATTAACATGCAACATTGACGCCTGTGAAATAGTTCATACTTACATTAATTACTGACGCATTTGTAGCTGGTCATGTTAACATATATTTTCCTCGCTTAAATATGTGATGTTTATTGTCAACAGTACTAGATAGCAATAGTCTTTTACTATTTTGTACCGAATGAATAAAAATGTGGCGTAATATTAAATACATTAGCCAAAGCAGAATTAAAAATGTGGTTTAATATTAAAGATATTAGCCACATCAAAATTAAAATGTGGCGTAATATTAAAGATATTAGCCAAAGCAGAATTAAAAATGTGGTGTAATATTAAAGATATTAGCCACATCAAAATTAAAATGTGGCGTAATATTAAAGATATTAGCCAAAGCAGAATTAAAAATGTGGTGTAATATTAAAGATATTAGCCACATCAAAATTAAAATGTGGTGTAATATTAAAGATATTAGCCAAAGCAGAATTAAAAATGTGGTGTAATACTAAAGATATTAGCCACAACAGCAACTTCTTTTTCGAAGAAAAATTTAACGATCATCATTATCATCATCATCGTCGTCGTCGTCATCATGACATAAGAAGAGGAAGAAACTACATATCCATAACATTGGTTTTCTAGTCTTAATCATAGTGAGATGTGTATTTTCAATTCGTCCGCAAGATAGCTTTGAATGATCAACATGTAAAATTTACCTCTAAAACCGATATGAATGAAACTTAATAGTTTCAGGGACACCTAAAATAAATCAAAGTATTTCTTAGCTCACTTATTTTATATCAATGATACAAAAATGACTGAGGATAAATATGCAAGTTCAGATAAAACTATTATCTGCTAACATACATTATATACACACGTCTGCAGGCAAGACAATTTTTCACCAATTAAATTTCTTCTAAAACAAATAAGTACCTGGAGGGTACTGCAATAGAATAATGTAGGTCATTATATAAGTGTAATGAAATAGAATAATGTAGGTCATTATATAAGTGTAATGAAATAGAATAATGTAGGTCATTATATAAGTGTAATGAAATAGAATAATGTAGGTCATTATATAAGTGATCAATCCAAACCTTCGGCCTAATAGAGTAAAATATTGATGGAAATAGTCAATTAATAAGTAATTAATAAGTAAGTCTGAGATATACAAGATCTGAGGCTGGAATTGTAGAGTATGTTTTATATATATATAACCATATTCTTTTGAAGTGAAACAGAAGCGTCTTGTGGACTCAGCTGCATGTATGTAGAAAATTAATATACTTTCATACTTATTACTCATATTTCTCACCTTAAGAACTTACTTTCTTAAAATATAATCCGTTTGGTGGGTTTTATTAGATCAAATAACCCATTAAAATTTAAAGATAATTCAAGATATGATCTTGTCACTGTCTGTAATATTTTCCCATATTACCGGTATTCGCTAATAACCACTGCAAAGAAGTTAAAGAAAAATATATTATCTAATAAAAAATGTATACGACAATAAGAAGACACCTGTGGTTTACCGTCTTAATGGAAATATCCCTATAATTAGTCACTTCACGTAATTACTTAGCACCTTTCTGGAAAAGTCACCCTCACCTATTACACTCTTTGCATTACAAATCACCGTGTAACATGCAAACCACGTGACCTGGGGAGTTATCCAGTGACCGGAAAGTAAATATAATTGGTGGCGTTGTCAACACCCAGAGGAACATGGAAGTAGAGACCTATTATGTTTTTTCACATAATTTATGTTAGTGTTTGAAATTAGCACGAAAGGCAATTATATTATTCTTATCTCCATTTTATCTTTATGATTCAGCATATTCTATTGTTATCAAAATCTATGGAATTTTATTCGGAAAATACAGATGTAGTTTCTGCAACTCAGTCTGTTTAAAAGGCACATCTTATTTTTCAGTTGTTATCGGCATGTAAAAGTTTCATGCAGAGTTAATCGTTAATAACAGTAGATTATACATATAGATCTGACTATAAACAGAGTTATCATCAAACCATTAAATAGGCATTGACAAGGGCCATCTTTGACAAGGTTATGTTCAATATTTCTTACTTTTCCTTTTTGTGACCATAGCTGTTTTGACCTTCATTTGTTAAGCAATTATCATGGTGTTGTTTTACCGTCATATGACTGAGGCAGCTGTTTGATAAATGCATGTTAATTATCTTCGTGTTAATTGACCGTCATCTGATTAGACATATCAACTGGAAAAGAATCTATAATTATATTAAAAATTCAGAAATGGTGGCTGTGATACAATATTTCGTATTGAACATTATTTTATGCAGAGTAACTGGTTTTGTGGGGTTTAACGCCATTTTTCAGTACATGATAGGCTATAAATGGCGGCCGTATATTTGGTGGAGGAAGAACTCATGGGAAGCTAATGGCAAGCTTTCTCACATACCCACGTAGGGTAAATGAACAGTATTATCTAAACCTTTTGGTTATGAATAGAATATAATAGGATAAAATAAAACAGAATATAACTTGATTCAGAATAAATGTAGGTATTTGACCCATACATTCAATATAATAACATTAAACTTATTTATAGAAGTTCTGATATGCGCCATATGAGGAGAACATATTCAATATAATAATAGTAACTATTATAAAAAAACTGTATGAATATAACCATAATTTAAAAGTAAATTACGGTAAGTAGTATGGTGTATGTGGGGGTATGAAACAACTACTGGCATCGTCCATGGTCTATCGCTCGTCTTTGACCTAGTAAAATGCCAATAGTGTTTCCAATATCCCCACACATTCATTACTCCCTCTTCAGCTTGACGGAAATATTTGAGACACAGAGTTACCCCCCTTGATTGCTGAAATATATGGCACTCATGAGTTACCTCTCTTGCTGGCACACACGAGTTACCTCCCATTGATTGCGCACATGAGTTGCTTCTATTGGCTGCAATCTATTTTTAGTAACAGTCATATATGCACATTTGCCTAAGACGTAAACTTGTCAACGTAATATAGCATGATATATATATATATATATATATATATATATATATATATATATATATATATATATATATATATATATATATATATATATATATTGTTATGTATGATGTTTATATAATATTGTGGGTGTTTTGGGAAATTGTAAGTGTTTCTTGACTTTGGTATTTGCTTGGATCTTGGTGTTGTTTGTCAGGAAAAACATGTTTAACTAGTGTCCTTGAGTTAGGGTGTTTACTTCAAATTTAAGTTCAAGCATAGTTTTGATAAACATAATCTTTTCTAAATTTGAGGTCAATGTTGATTTTGTTTACAGATAAAACTGGAAATACCTTAGGAGTTACATGTCAATGGACACACATATATTTATTATTCTAGAATGTTCTGTCATGTGACCAATCTTTATATATACCATGTTTAGTGGACAGTTTTTCAGTTTCGACATTATTATCAGTCTTGTAAAAAGGTATTACAGTTGTGGAAAGTCATTCCAAATTCTAAGAGAGGAATTATTTAAAATATTCTATGGATTATAAGTGCTCATAAACTTTTGGATTTTGGATTTTTAATTGATGATTTTGGAATTTATGTGAACTTATTCAGAGATATTTTGGAGTACTTCATTTTGACACCAGCACATTAAAGACTACTAGTACATCAGGACTTTAAAGACCATTGGCATATCACAACATTCAAGGATACCCGTGGATTCGTAACATTCTATATTAGGACTTGTGATTAGAATACTAATTCTTATTGGATTATTTGGATTTTAATACACATTACTGTAAGTGTCTTTTTGATTTTTCATCTTAATTATCTAGAAATAAATTGCTTGTTGATTTTTACTCGATTTGTCGGTTTCACTTTCTTTCTGTTACATTTTTCTAGACCATAGAGTCGTAACAATATATATATATATTGTTACGGAATTATGTATCATCTTTTAAATTATAATATAGTTTCATTCGATTTTTGACCTTTGTATTATAATTTATAAGTTTTTTCAGTAGCCAACGTTATTATTATTGAATACATGTATATGTCATGCTAGAAATGTTGGTTAAACATGACTCACTACGTCACATGAGTAGCGCGTGGTGAAATGTATTTCATCCATGACCTGATTCACATGATTCAGAACTTGTTTACTTGTAAGAATTAACATCGCAATTCGGGTTGTTTCGTTGAGACGCAGTAGATTTAATTGTTTTAAATCGCAGATTGGGTTTTTTATTTGTTCTACGCAGTATGGATACTATAAAACTAGATTTTATCCCTATGTGGGGTATTCTTCACGATTACTTCAGCTTGTAAAAGTCATAGAGGAATTTGTTTATTGTTTGTGATAGTCAGCTTGTGAATTCTTATTTCTAACTAGTACTTTTGGGATTATGTACTACTATTCAAAGATCTGAACATTAGTCTACTCCGTCGAAATTATCGGAAACATTTCAAGAACTTTTGGGATATTCTACGTTCACAGGAATTTGCCTGGAATTAATAACATTTGGATTTAGAACTGATTCTTGTTAGCACATAAGCACATTAGTGTCCTCATTCGGAATACCTTTGGAAAGTTTCTGGATTATTGATATTGAATTCTATAGAACAATTTAGGATTATTTAAGGAATTTCTAAACTGTAAGTTATTTTTATTTCTTGCACTTTGTTTGTTTTAAATATTTTATATTTTAGGAAAAAAAAATTGCATTTTGGAAATTGTGAAAGCTTGTTGGAGTCTTTCTTTCTTTTGTTACATATAAGCCCTAGTCGTAACAATACAAAGTGAATTATATGTATTGTTAGCTGTAGAAAGACAGGTATCTAACAGAGTCGGCAACTCTGTCTTGATATTCAGGCTTTCATGATGCAGTCAGAGGCACTTAATGACCTATCATGTGACTACCTAAATTCCGATGTGTCTGGAAGCTAGGTTACGAGTCCTCGAAGCCGTTCACCTCTCTCTCTGTCTCTGCCTCTGTCTCTCTGTCTCTGCCTCTGCCTGTCTCTGTCTCTCTCTCTCTCTCTCTCTCTCTCTCTCTCTCTCTCTCTCTCTCTCTCAGCAAAATTCGCCGTTATCCAAATGATTATGTGACATAAAAGGCTTTTTTAATTAAGTTTTACCGTTCAAAACTCGAACCGATAAATATTAGTCAATCTTTAGCCGATGTGTTAAAAAAATGATTTGACATTAGTTCTGCGGTTTGAAAAAAAAGAAATTAAAAACGGAAAAGAAAAAATTAATATATAACTTGGGTATCGGCAGTAATATTTTGCACTTAAATTTAAGACAAAATACGATTCTGTAGCAAGTGATTTGACTTTGGGTAAAAAGTCGGTCCTTTATGCCACCCGTTTGTTTTAGGGTTTTGTTTTATAATTTAATACCTTAACAATTGAATCTGCCTCACGTGCTTTTCTGTCCCGCTAGAGAGAGAGAGAGAGAGAGAGAGAGAGAGAGAGAGAGAGAGAGTAGCGACATATGTGTATTCCTCGCCTTACTTAAGCTGAAGCCAGTTAGTTTATAAAACAGCAACAACAAAAACAACAAAAGAAACCTACCTCCTAGTGGCATATCGTAAATTTGTAAGAATCTGATGGATGAAAACTATATCAGCATCATGCAAAAAAAAACACAGCTGGGTGACAGTAAAATAGGGATTTTTGTAAGAACAATACATCTATACTTGGCAAAGAAAGACTATAGTATCCACGCAATTCAATCATATGCGATTTTACACAGATCTGATACCACAAGTAGATACGCTTCCTTTGAATTTTGGACACCATGTGTGTTTTAGTGTCTTTTAGTGACTACCTTTCTTGGATAGCTACTAGCATATCTTAGAAAAATAAGACACATTAACAATTTACAATTTCAGAAATCATATTTCGCTAAGTGACGTCGACTTTTCTCACGGAGCCAGTCAAGCAAAGAACGTCGTCATTGTCGGCATGGCATCATTTTTGTATTTTCAATAGTGTTTTTATGATCGTTTGATGCTGTCGTGGTATTCTCTCTCTCTCTCTCTCTCTCTCTCTCTCTCTCTCTCTCACACTCGCTTTCTTTCTCTCTCTCTCTCTCTCCCTCTCTCTCTCTCTCTCTCTCACTCGCTTTCTTTCTCTCTCTCTCTCTCTCACTCGCTTTCTTTCTCTCTCTCTCTCTCTCACTCGCTTTCTTTCTCTCTCTCTCTCTCTCACTCGCTTTCTTTCTCTCTCTCTCTCTCTCACACTCACACACACACCTCTCAACACACATACACTATATATAGTGTGTGTGTGTGTGAGAGAGAGAGAGAGAGAGAGAGAGAGAGAGAGAGAGAGAGAGAGAGAGAGAGAGAGAGAGAGAGAGACCCGATGTAAGACGGTATTATCGTACACAGACTTTCAATCTGTGAAGATGGAAGAAAAACAACGAAAGATCACACTTCTGGTCAGAAATTTACAGAAAGTGATTCGAAAATACACAACGTCCAACAAGACCTATGGGGAAACTAAAGACTACTCCCCATATAAAAGGCAAGATACCTGTTATATCTGTCAAGAGAAAGGGCACTGGGACCCAGAATGTTCACAACGTCAAAGACCAGAAACTCTTTATCCTAAGAAAGGGGAAACCAGGTCCCAGGGCACAAACATCAAGACGAATGTTCTTGTGTGCCGGGACATTTTCCTTCAGAGTGTACTCCAGACAAAAGGAAAGTGAAGTAAGAGAAAAAGAGGGAAATTAAGAGATTTCGGAAGAAGAGGCAGAAGAATCCATTCGCCCTAAGAAATTCAAAGCAAGTTATTAAACAAATAGACTTTTTTGTGAAAATATTGAAATTTCATTGTGATTATTCTTTCATGAGAATATATCAAACGTAAAAATGTAATGGTTTCTTTATTATTATTATTATTATTATTATTATTATTATTATTATTGATAACAGAATATATACAGACACACACACACACCCATGTACCATCACACATACTATTACAAAGACACGGCTTGTTTTAATTTTGTAATTCTTTAATTTTCCTTACGCTTTTTTTTAAACTTTTGTAGAATTGCTCAATTTTGGTTGCAATTTGTTCATTATCTTATATTTTTTTACACTGTTTGTACATTTTGTGCACACGTTATCCAATTTTTCAGTTTTTTTTATTATAATTGTTAAGTATTTTATTTGTTCACTATCATTTTTAATCCTTTCATAATTTTTATTTCTTTTAAATTTTTACAAGTTGTAAAATGTTGTTTCCAATTATTCATATTTTGTACAATTTATGATTTGTTCACTTTTTGTATCGTTTTAACTTCTTTCACAATTTAAAAAATTCTAAATTTATTTTTAATTTGATAATTAGCGTACATTTGTAAAATATGTTTTACATTGTTTATTTTTTTTACACTTTTTTGAGCCTTATGATTGTTATTTCTTTACATATTTTGTAAGCACTCTTTGCAATTTTTCATATTTTGAATTTTATTTTAAAATTTTCAATTTATTTAAGTTTTAAGTCTGCTATGTTTTTGCATTTTGTAAATATTTATTAAAATTTTTTGTTCAATTTTTTTCTTTCTTGAAGATAGTTTCTTAAAGGTAAATTAACACTTTTAAATTATCTCTTTTTCTATTATTTTTTTTCTAAATTCTTAAGTTTTATAAATGTTTCTTGCTTTTATCTTTTTATTTCATACATTTGTCAACATTGTTCACATTCGCTTTTGTTGATGTTTTCTATAATTTTTAAATTTTTTTATATTATGCTTATAATTTGTTTTAAATTTTTACACTTTTGCTTAAATTTTCTATTTTATTCTTGTTGGAAGTATTTTGGATTATTAATTTTGCTTTTTATATTTGTATTTTTTAAATTTTATTTTTGGATTTCTTTTAAAAAATTTCAATTTATTTGTTTCTTTATTTTTACTTTTGTTGTCAATTTTGTATGCGTGCTTTATTTGCTTGTTCTACTTTTTTCTTAATATTGTTTGTTGTCATTTTGTTCTTTTCAAAATTTGCTTATTTTTTTAATTTGTTAAAGTTTTATTTTTGTTTTAAGTATTTTGTTTTCTTTTATAAATGTTCGATTTGTTATATTTTTAGTAGTTTTATTTTATGTGTAGTATTTTTGGAATTTGTTTAATTTGTTACAGTTTAGGAATTGTTAGTATTACTTGTGGTCTTGGCCTTACTTTTAATGTAATATTCAGGGCTTTTTGTTGTCACCTTCCGTTCAGTTTCGTAATTTTAGTATTACTTTAAGTTTCAACGATTTATGTTCCCGGGTTTTTTGTAGGTCTCCGCTAATTGCCGTGACACTTTCACAATTTTAGCATTGCATTTAGTCTAAGCCATATTTGTTAAATATAATACTCCATAGATTTTGTTAGTGTCAGCTAAATTCCGTGTCAGTTTAGTAATTATATAATGCTTTTAGTCTTAACCACTTTCATAAAATATTCTAAGTTACTTCTTTTTTTTTTAGTCAGCTAAATTCCGTATCAGCTTCGGATTTTTTGTATTATTTTTAGTCTCGGGTGCTGTAGAGTAAGACTGTGTTGGTCAGTAGGTGTGGGTAATGGTCAGTAAGACTGTGTGTTTGTCAGTAGGTTTGGGTGCTTGTAACCTGGATGACACACAATGTTAAATTCCCCCTTGCCTCCAGAGTACCATCCAATATTAAGCTTGTGGACGTTTATAACAATAAATTCCCCTTGTTCCCAGAGTGATATCTTTTTAAAATGGAAGCGTAATGTTAATTTTTTCTTCTCCTTAGACTGACATTTTTATTAGTAAGTTAGTTAGTTCGTTCGTTAGTTAGTAGTTAATTAGTAAGTCATATTTCAGGAATGTGTTTTACACGCGCTTGTTTAACACGAATGATCAATATCACAATATGAGGCATACAAATTTTATTAATGATTTTTTTTTAAATATCGCTGTGAGTTCTGTTATATCACACCATTATATCTACTCTGTCTAATCTCCAGAAATATATACTCTAAATGCCACCCCACCCCTTTTTTATAACTTTATGATATTTTTCGGTATATAAACATAGTTCTAGTCATTAGGCACTAACATCGATGATTCCTATAAATTCCTACTTCTTGTTAAAAGATTACTGAAATTAAATCTATTAATTTTCAGGGTAAAGTTACACATAAAATTCGTTTCAAACAATTCAAAATCGAATGACGACTAATGTCACCTCCTTTATGTTAAACACCAATAATGAAAAATGAATTCATTAGTAGAAAAGGTCTGGAAGTGTTGCCCTAATTCAGATATGACTACAACATGTATGCACTCTGTGCAGTTTGATTTAGTCATGATTTATCAAATCTATAATCGACCTTTGATTGATATCGTACTAATTGTACTTAATGTATAGTCTGTCTAAAGAGTCAATAATATACTAGTATTCTCTTATTCGAATTCGCAGTAATATAATAAAACGAGGTAATCTGCAGCCATTTTCTAATTTTCTGCAATTTAGGGAACAGTTATAAAACAGACAGAGGCTTTTCCTCGACACTATTAAGTGCATCTAGAAACAGAAAATACTTGTTAAACTAACTAGACAGTGAAGTTACAACAGAAAATGATTCTTTAATGCAATATCTTTTTCTTTCTGTATAGTACATTTAAAGCAAACAACAGTAATGTTACACGCATATGGATGTACAAATGGCATCAACATATGAGTCTAAGTACTACCAACATTTAAACACTGGATATAGTTTTCGTGCCCCTGCATATGATCTGAGTATATAATTTCGAATAATTAAATGCATTCATGTGATTCATGTGAAAGGAATATTCATAAAATAAATGCCTTCAGGTGATTCATGTGAAAGGAATGTTTATAAATTAAATGCATTCGGGTGATTCATGTGAAAGGAATATTCATAAATTAAATGCATTCAGGTGATTCATGTGAAAGGAATATTCATAAATTAAATGCATTCAGGTGGTTCATGTGAAAGGAATATTCATAAATTAAATGCATTCAATTGATTCATGTGAAAGGAATATTCATAAATTAAATGCATTCAATTGATTCATGTGAAAGGAATATTCATAAATTAAATGCATTCAGGTGATTCATGTGAAAGGAATATTCATAAATTAAATGCATTCAGGTGATTCATGTGAAAGGAATATTCATAAATTATCTAACTAAATACAAAAGAGAAAGCAATCAAAGTATTCAGCATTTCAAAGTTCTTGTAGAAAAATACGACTGTGAAACATTCTATGGATATACCAGTAAATCGTGGCATCTGTTGGTTAGAAGGAATTTCGACTTATTTAACACATGCACAAACGGAAATGTTGTGTGTCTTCACTTACCGTTTGCAGGTAAGAAGCCATAAATAATGTCAGTTAAACTTTAAAAACTCGCATAAAACATTAAATCTACTGCTAAAAGAGGAAAATAGAAAGTATTGCCGATGGAGGAAATTGTGTGCAGTGTACAAATACAGTAGTCTGGATAACTTCATGGTACAATTACAGTAGTCTGGATAACTTCATGGTACAATTACAGTAGTCTGGATAACTTCATGGTGCAATTACAGTAGTCGGGATAACTTCATGGTACAATTACAGTAGACTGGAAAACGTCATGGTACAATTACAGTAGTCGGGATAACTTCATGGTACAATTACAGTAGTCTGGATAACTTCATGGTACAATTACAGTAGTCGGGATAACTTCATGGTACAATTACAGTAGTCTGGATAACTTCATGGTACAATTACAGTAGTCTGGATAACTTCATGGTACAATTACAGTAGTCGGGATAACTTCATGGTACAATTACAGTAGTCTGGATAACTTCATGGTACAATTACAGTAGTCTGGATAACTTCATGGTGCAATTACAGTAGTCGGGATAACTTCATGGTACAATTACAGTAGACTGGAAAACGTCATGGTACAATTACAGTAGTCGGGATAACTTCATGGTACAATTACAGTAGTCTGGATAACTTCATGGTACAATTACAGTAGTCGGGATAACTTCATTGCCGTATATTGCGTTCCAGAGGCATATCAATGTATATTATTCACCTAAAGGGATTTTTTTTCTTAAATGATTGATTCCCCATTATGTGCAATTAAATAAATGACAAATCTGTATTTATCAAAATTTAAATAAAAAATGTATCCTGCGGAATTGTATTGTAAACATGTATAGATGAGTTGAAAGAACCCGTTTACTTACCCTATGTACTTATCTTTCTATTGTAAGTATACATTCATAATAAATCATACGGAAATCGGCACATATTGATTTGGATAAAAGCCACATGTGTTAGACATCCTAATTCCAGTTTATGTGGCTTCACAAAACGAAATTGAAACGTATAATCTCTAAGAAATACCCCCATTCTTTAATAGACATACTCCCGTCGAAAAGAAATGATGAATATAACTTTCACAAAGTAACCCCCTGAGAAAAATGACTGCAATTAAATTATAATCATTCTACATTTTAACTGATATTAGAGTCTGAACAATCATTAATTATTGATGTATTCTTTTTTCTGCTATTATTCTTCTTTAAAATTAAAGGACAATTACAGTTATATGACATACACTAAGGATTTGTAAGCAGCAAATGGGTAGGATAAATCTGGACTGGGGAAATGAAGATAACGACGAGTATGAATAAATGTGCATTTTTTTTAAACTATATATATGTGTTGGAGTCTAAATGACTACAACAGTCTACATGTCTTATTGCTAAATTCCAAAGGGAGATTATTCTAACCTGACTGCAACAATATATATATCTTATTACCAAATTCCAGTGGGAAATTCATATTTAGTTATTTCTATAAACAAAGGACACGATTTGTTAAGTGAAGATACTTGCTGAAATTATTGTAGCAGAGAAATAATTTGGTGTGTGCGTTTCGCAGCTGTGCTCGTGTTAGAAGATTGGACTAGTACCCCAGTTAGTCTTCTTATCATTCCAAAAAGAAGTTGTGTCCATTCCCGAGTCATTATGTCTTGTAAACCCACCATGTATGTTATTGGTTGTGTTATTTTTTGCACGCATATCATACAACATGGAAACCAATTTAAAACCACGGTTATGCAACCTTTATATAACTCTTAATGCCATAAAATAGCTTCCTTTCTTTTTTTTTTTTTTTTTGGGGGGGAATAGTTTTCAAAACAGGCTTAAATAAATCGTCTTTTTAATTTGATCTTTTTGACTTTATATCCTTTCCCGCGACATTCTCCTTTTTCCTTTTACCTTACAAGAATATGAGACAGTATATACAATTTGCGTTAAGCTAAGTTTGCACAATTTCCTTCCATAACGTAAGAAGTGAAAACTATATTTAAAATCTATAAATAAACGTAACACATCACCCACCATAGTACCATGCTACAACAACAAAAACATCAGCAACAACAGCAACTACTACGATTATTATTATTATTATTATTGCTACTACTACTAGTACTACCGTTGCTTCTACTATACTACTACACATGTTACTACATATACTACCACTTTTAGTACTATTATTGTTGATGCTACTACTAAAGTGTACTATCATTGCAGTATTCTTATTCATTATTGATCAGTTATTTTCTAAATTACTGGGATTGTCTCTCTTTCAGATGTCTCTGTTGTTTGTTGTTGTTTCCTGTTGTTGTTTGTTTTTTATGCAAGAAGAGGAATCGAAAGCAACAGAAAAACAAGAACAAGAGAAGAACCACCAGCAGTCAGAAACAATAACAATAAAAATAGTAGGCCCACGCAACTACAGCAGCAGCAATAAGAGCAACAACAACAACAACAACAACAACAACATAATAATAATAATAATAATAATAATAATAATAATAATAATAATATTAATAATAATAAAATCGTTACACAGATGATTGCTTTTAGTATAGGTATCATTATATTAATTTCTGTATGCATTAATAATGTGGATATCATAGTGTTCCTCCTTCTTTTGTTGTCCATCAGTTTATAGTATTTTAACATATATTTTCGTGCTTTAATGAAAGTTAGGATGATCAAGTGAAGAGAAAAGCAAATGCATTATTTTAAAACTTTTACTTAGTTGTACATGATTTAAAAACGATTTATTTGGGGGGGGAGGGAATTATCACAATTATTGGGACATACTGGGTAAACCACAATATGTTCTGCATGCAATTATTTCATTTATCAACCACACACATATTAGTCTGTATCGCCAGCCATCATGTTT
>JAQPZY010001124.1:917500-982500 GCA_029931535.1 Margaritifera margaritifera
TGAGTGAAAGATGGAAACAGTTTTACAGTCCATAATCATCCTGATTGAAGGATATGCCTACATACCAGAAACGCGCAACAATGTCTGCAAAATTGTTTTGTTTATTTTTTTAAAGGCCATTTGAAAACATCTGTCTGTATTGTCTTTATAATAAAATTACAGGTCAGACTCTTATTTGGAACGAATTATAACTTTCTAATCTTTTTGAGTATATTGATGTCGTTATACACACACACACACACACACACACACACACACACACACACACACACACACACATATATATATATATATATATATATATATATATATATATATATATATATATATATATATATATATATCTACCTACATATATACACACATACATACATATATATATATATCTACATATATACACACATACATACAAACACACACATATCTCTCTCTCTCTCTCTCTCTCTCTCTCTCTATATATATATATATATATATATATATATATATATATATATATATATATATATATATATATATTCCAGGGATAAGCGCTTTCCTCTCTCCGTGGCATATAGGTGTCAATTATAAATTTTTGCATATACTTTGCATTTCTAATGCAGTGGGTTTGTGCATCTAGCTCAGTGTTAAATTCCGTTTGCCTAGCGAGTGAGTTCTTGTGTACATCGAGTCCTTACCTTCAACCTTATTTAAGCCTTTTTGAGGAATGAGCACATGGTCGTGTTGGTTAGGGCACTGGAACATGAGAACAGAGCCAAAGTTCCCTTTACTCGCGGTATAGGTTCAATTTCTGCTTGGAACGAATTATAACGCTCTCCATCTTGTTTAATTATATTGGTGCCATTCTCCATCTTGTTTAATTATATTGGTGCCATTCTCCATCTTGTTTGATTGTATTGGTGCCATTCTCCATCTTGTTTGATTGTATTGGTGCCATTCTCCATCTTGTTTGATTGTATTGGTGCCATTCTCCATCTTGTTTGATTGTATTGGTGCCATTCTCCATCTTGTTTAATAATATTGGTGCCATTCTCCATCTTGTTTGATTGTATTGGTGCCATTCTCCATCTTGTTTAATAATATTGGTGCCATTCTCCATCTTGTTTGATTGTATTGGTGCCATACTTCATCTTGTTTGATTGTATTGGTGCCATTCTCCATCTTGTTTAATAATATTGGTGCCATTCTCCATCTTGTTTGATTGTATTGGTGCCATTCTCCATCTTGTTTGATTGTATTGGTGCCATTCTCCATCTTGTTTAATAATATTGGTGCCATTCTCCATCTTGTTTGATTGTATTGGTGCCATTCTCCATCTTGTTTGATTGTATTGGTGCCATTCTCCATCTTGTTTGATTGTATTGGTGCCATTCTCCATCTTGTTTAATAATATTGGTGCCATTCTCCATCTTGTTTGATTGTATTGGTGCCATTCTATATAATGCGATAAAATTTTCATCGATAATGTAATTACTCAGCATGTTCTTACGAATATGAAGGAAATTTTTCGAGCAGTTGCAAAGTGTTCTATATACTAATGCATGCTTACTAATAACTAATACGTGCTTGCTAATAACTAATACATACTTACTACTTACTAATAACTACTACGTGCTTACTAATAACTAAACTAGTAAGATACATGCTATTATTTAATTTAATACAATTGAAAGAAATCAATGCAACTCTGTATGAATTCTTAAATAACGTTGTTTGTTTGTTTGTTTGTTTTGCTTTTGTTTTTATTTTTTTGTTTTTGTTTGGGGGGGGGGGGAGGTTTGGGGGGGTTGCTTTTGTATATTTGGCTATCAAAAGAGAGAGTGCACATACATCAAGAAAAGGATTGGTTCCAGTAGGACTGTTTCTATCTATATTTTACATATCAGTATTTCTCTCCAGTAAGTATTCATGTATGTAAGTAATGCTTTTTACATACCGACAAATGCAGAGATAACATTTCAGATTATAGCAGTAAAATTTGTTTGTCTCTGAGCAGACGACATTTCTTCAATCCAGTACATCCAACCTTATGCTCGTCGCGGTAAATGACATCCTTAAAATTCATTAAAGACAATTCGTTATTTATGCATTAATTTAGTTTGCATTCGGCATGTATTTATTTTTTAACACTCTTTATCTGCTTGTAACATCTCAATATTATATGTTTGGTGAATATTTTGATATTATCGCATGAAGAAAAAAATTGTCATTGAACGACGTTATGATTTACAAACGGGTACGAATTTTGTTTTAGTACTAACTGAAATCTTCTCTTCTAAACTGATCTGTTACGAAAAAGGCTGTAACATCTGAAATTTTATATCAGAATCCAAAATCCGCAAAAATTGTTTTATCATAGAAAAAAACAAAAAGATTTTGGGTTAGGGTCCAAATATCAGTGATTTAATACTTGTTAGTTTCACCTCATCATTACAAGAAGGATGCGTTGTCCGGTAACATTATTGAGTCTCCTAAATATATGTCGATGTATACCAATTCCAAATGAAACTGTTTTGTCTTCTCTTTCATTTCGGAAAGGTAAGTCAATTCTTATTATTTTTCTTGTTCTTTTTTTTATTTCTGGGAAATGGGGGGGGGGGGGGGCTTCAATTGAAATTCTATAAATTTGTCAATAAATCGGTATGCAAATATTTTTTTTAATCTAAGCTTCATTATTGCTATTAAAATGTAATGCAGTTTATTGTATGCAATAATTTATATTTCTATGAAGAATTGCTGGCTCTCAGAAGAATTAAAAAGACAAA
The DNA here is from genome assembly GCA_029931535.1 of Margaritifera margaritifera. Classification (NCBI taxonomy): domain Eukaryota; kingdom Metazoa; phylum Mollusca; class Bivalvia; order Unionida; family Margaritiferidae; genus Margaritifera; species Margaritifera margaritifera. Next base: position 920,263 of record JAQPZY010001124.1, read on the forward strand.
GCAATAGTAAAACATGCCATAATAAATCTAAATGTTAAAACAGCATACCGTCAGCGTCATCTTTTTCATTACAATGACATAATACAAACAGCATACAGTCAGCGTCATCTTTTTCATTACAATGACCTAATATAAACAGCATACCGTCAGCGTCATCTTTTTCATTACAATGACCTAATATAACCAGCATACCGTCAGCGTCATCTTTTTCATTACAATGACCTAATATAAACAGAATACCGTCAGCGTCATCTTTTTCATTGCAATGAATTTATAGAAAGAAAGAATATTTCTACTCTGCAATGCTAAACCATATCAAGAATATGCAATAAATGGATTTGTTCTATCGTAGGGTCTGTAAAGATGACTACAATAAATTGACACATATAACTGCTTTTTATAATCTATCTTCTTATTAAAACTGTTCATTGTTGCATTATATATATATATATATATATATATATATATATATATATATATATATATATATATATATATATATATATATAATCGAGCTACTGCCTTTTGTTGCCTTCCTTTTGAAGTTTGCCATTTGTTTTTGTTTTTATGTCACATGGACTGAATCGGTCGTCACAAAAATCGTACAAGGACGTATAATATCACAACCATATGGTAAAAATGACGCGAATTATAATGATGATAGAAAATATTTTGATGAAAATCTTTCAACCATTTAGACTTGTGATATCAAGTGCTTAGATCCGATTAGATTAAAGCGTTTCTCACAAGTAATGTATGCTGTCAGTCTCAGTATTTAAAATCTGCAATGTACAGTCATTTTTTTCTGAGTCGCGTGCGACTGTAATTATTTTCAGTTTATTTCAGAGACTCATTAAAGGTATTTCCTATAATGTCCGTAATTATGCAATCGAGGTCGGTGGCAACTTGTATGCTTTTCCAAAAGACCTATTTGTAATGAGTAATTATTACGTTAAATTTCATCTTATCACTAGAAAAATGCAATATCTAAACCGGATCAGTTTGATAGTAACACTTAAAGTGACGTTAAAGACTTTGATAATTTGCGATAAAAATCAATTCACATCTATATTTAGTTAGTGTGTGAAACATACTTGTACACGTATAATGTAATTAGAGCACCATAGATAGATAGATAAATATATGAATGAATAAATCAATTAGTCAATTAAACAATACTTTCAAAATGTTAACAGCTTTCTCTAGATATATAATCTACGTTGTTACTCTCCAATTATGCAAAATGCACACAAATATTAGAGGGAGTACGGTTCGGTCGATGAACTCACAGAGAGAGAGAGAGAGAGAGAGAGAGAGAGAGAGATGCACGTCCATGCATATTTTCATTTTGTTTGGTCATCTGAAGCAATTCCCATGATTCCATCCCCATCCAGCACCATAGTCAATACCCATACCATCCCTCGCCATGGATATCTACATTATATCCAAATACTATCCAAAATAATACAAATAATTTCTAAATGAAAGCAAACGTTATACACGTTTGACGATCGGACAGTTCCGTTTACACATCGACAGCATAGGGACAAAAGATGATCTAACTCGACTTCGTTGCACAGAAACGAAATCCAAATTTTTTAAAGTTTTTTTTAGGAGGGATACAATGAAGAATATTGGTATCTTTACATACTGTTTTATGTGTATGGGTATTTTTACACACTGTTTCATGTTTATGGGTATCTTTACATACTGTTTTATATATATGGGTATCTTTACATATTGTTTTATGTATATGGGTATCTTTACATACTGTTTTATGTATATGGGTATCTTTACATACTATTTTACGTGTATGGGTATCTTTACATACCGTTTTATGTATATGGGTATTTTTACATACTGTTTTATGTATATGGGTATCTTTACATACTGTTTTATGTATATGGGTATCTTTGCATACTGTTTTATGTATATGGGCATCTTTACGTACTGTTTTATGTATATGGGTATCTTTACATACTGTTTTCTGTATATGGGTATCTTTACATACTGTTTTATATATATGGGTATCTTTACATACTGTTTTATGTATATGGGTATCTTTACATACTGTTTTATGTATATGGGTATCTTTACATACTATTTTACGTGTATGGGTATCTTTACATACTGTTTTATGTATACCACTTAACATTAAAATTTAAAAAGAATATACCATGACAAGAGACACAGATAAGCTCGAACATGAAGTAAATGACTCTCAGGGGGTGAGAATACAACTTCTTTCGTGACCATAAGTAAATTCATAAACAGATAAACTTTTCAAAAGAGTAAATTCCTATACCTGTGTATTGTTCGACTGTCAATACATAGCTCAAAATAACGAATACAAGGTTGATGGTCAGATCATATTTCAACGGAAACATTTATCATATAGAATTTATGATCGGTTGTCAAGCGGCGCCAATTGAAGTAAAATTCTTTAACATTTGACATTGAAAGTGGTGATAAAAATATTATCCTCTAGAGGACTGAATGAAGGATTTCAGAACAATAGCCTCCGGTACATTGTGATAAATTGATATACAGATAGCAAATTACATGTTTTGTCAGACTTGTATGCCCAGTACGGTACATTTGTTAGATTGGGTAGTGATACCCCTGAATTTACAGTCGAAATATTATTGTCATCTCTTCAGTTTTCAACAAGACAAATACCCTGTATGAAAAGGGGTGTTTAAGGTTGAGATGTGTTATGTCAGAAAAAGAGGGTTGATCATGCTCCAATCTTTGATTATTTGTATGCCTTTACCCCTGTGTTGAAATCTGTACAATATGAAGATGAAAGTTGAAACACTATTAACCCAGAAACGCATGCAGTTTATGGACGAACATGTTAGCTATTAAATTTAAAGGGTCCAAGTTTTATAATAGCTTCGAAAGTTGATGTAATTGTTCCTAAAGTTGTTGTGGTGACAGGTGTTGCATATAATCTTACGATATGTTGCCAGAAAGATATCTGGGATCATTACCAAATCAGATGAAAGGAAAGGACAACAAAATAGAGAATATGAAAGGCATAGGTACAAAGCTTGGGGAAATTCTTAGCAAACAGTAGCATATGGTTCATATAACGAGATCAAGTCCCACTTACAGTTTCAACCACGTCATAAACATTGCTGTCACTGTTTTATCATTGCTGAGACTATTGTATCATTACTGACACTATTGTATCATTGCTGACACTATTGCATTATTACTGACACTATTTTATCATTGCCGAGACTATTTTATCATTACTGACACACTATTTTATCATTGTTGACACTATTTTATCATTACTGACACACTATTATAGCATTGCTGACAATATTATATCATTACTGACGCTATTGTATCATTACTGACACTAGTTTATCATTGCTGACACTAGTTTATCATTACTGACACGTTTTATCATTGCTGTTGTTATTGTCATAATAACAGAATTCATAGTTGTCATCATCATCGTTGCCGTTATCATCAAGATCATCATCATATTGATAAAATAAATAAAAGAGACGCATAGGATTTGAACATGAAAGTTGGTTTAATTCGAGAAAGTAGAGCACTACAAACAGTGCATGGCTAGCGTCCCATTCGATCACCGACGATTACATCGAAACGAGTAGGGGAATAGTCTAAGCGAAATAGTCTAAGCGAAATGATGAACCAACAACATAACATTGTTTTTATCCTCTCTTGCTCTCTGCTGGTCGGTTTGTCTGCCAGTTCTACCATAATAGGGTAAAACTAACATGCAGGCTGACTAACCGCAGAGAGTGTGGGTCGGGGTGCAGGGGATTACTATAAGATTGTTTTATCGTCCATCTCCATGTTTCTCTGTTGGTCAAGAGAGAGAGAGAGAGAGAGAGAGAGAGAGAGAGAGAGAGAGAGAGAGAGAGAGAGAGAGAGAGAGAGAGAGAGCTTTTGTTTGGTTTAATGGGGTTTAACGCCATTTTCAGCACATGATAGGCTTTTTACATGGCGGCCAGTATATCTGATAAAGCAAGAGCCAGGGAAGACACCTCGAAAGAACCACCAATCCACGGGAAGCCACTGGTAAACTTTCTCACATACCAACGTTGGTCGAGTCTAGACTCGAACTCACGTTAGCAGAGGTGAGATGAGAGAGAGAGAGAGATCAAATGAGGTAAAACTGACATACTGACTGAGTAACCAACACAGACTGGGAGAGAAAGAGAGAGGGGTATAAACCTCCAGACATTTTAGTATTTAAAAATGATCTGTTTTAGAACCTTAGTAGTGATTAAAAACAAAAAACAAAATAAAGCATCATATAGATTACAGTATGTGTCTGTCAAGGAATTTTGGTCCACTCGTCTCTATAGGGTATTACAACTTTGTATCATTGGTATCGTTACACGGTCGAAAAATCATAAAGAAAGTGTATCATTGGTATCATTACACGGCAGAAAAATCCCATAGAAAGTGTATCATTGGTATCGTTACACGGTAGAAAAATCCCATAGAAAGTGTATCATTGGTATCGTTACACGGTAGAAAAATCGCATAGACCGTGTATCATTGGTATCGCTACACGGTAGAAAAATCCCATATAAAGTGTATCATTGGTATCGTTATACGGTAGAAAAATTCCATAGAAAGTGTACACATATAATAAGGATTCAGATTCCTTTAGGTTACTTGGTGTAAGTTCAAGTTTAAGGTCTTCATCCAGATCAAATTCTTTTGTCTCTCTTTCTCAACAGATTTCCACGTATAGTTGTCCCTTGCAGTATGAGAGAGAGAGAGAGAGAATAGTGAAAGCAGAGGCGATTTTGATCAAATTATGTAACACGTTCACTTCATTACAAAACGCGGATTATTTATTTTTTCTTATCTTGTTAATGAGTGGAAATTCATCACTGATCTAGAGAGTAAAAAAGCAATAGCCTACTGTTGCAACCCTATTTATATGCGTATTTGTACACCCTGAGCGAATCACAATTTGATATACCAACATTATTGGTATATCAAACTGCTTTATACTAACTTTAAAAGCCAAGTTATTTTGAATGTATGTGATATATATATATATATATATATATATATATATATACATATACGACCGACTTATTTTTCAAATTTGAAAGAGAATTCATAAGTAATTGTGCTTCAGTTGAAGCCATGATCACTGTAGGTGAACAAATTGTACAAAGTAGTTTAGGCATTGAAGTTATAAATAATAAAATAAATAAATACATCAATAAATAAATATTTGTATTGTATTCCATCATTCGCTTATTTTTATAATTTTTTTATTAATTTTATTAAAATAATATGCATGACGGCGAAGAAGAAGATCATAAAGAGGAATCCGGTTTTTAAGGAAATGTTTGACAAATGCAACCATTGCAATAAAAATTTAACATGAGATTAGAAATTACAATAAAACTTGAGATCTTTCTCCAACTTTTCGTTTAATTTGGACGGGAAGATATATGTTAGCATAAACCTTTATCATTTTGAAGGTGACATGTAAGTTTCAGAATTTTTTAAAGTTTTTAATAAAAAGAACATGTGAGCACTACATGTGGGTCAAAACGAGGTAAAATATACTTTACTCGATTAATTATATATATATATATATATATATATATATATATATATATATATATATTACCTTCACATAAATTGCTTGCTAAAATTGACTCAATGACCGATAGTACAGAGTACTGTTGTTGTTACTGCCGTCTATCAGAAATTGGAACTTCTAACCTTAATTAGAATGATCTACCCTGGCCAAAATAATGTCGTAACATGTTGTTAATGTGGTGACACGTTGGTAATGTCAGTAATTATTAGTATTATTAATCTGTGAAGTTCATTCTTTTTCGAAATTGGGAGGACGTCCCTGCTTTATATGACTCGTACTACAGTCATTTTTTTTTTTTGTAATTTTATTTTTTCAAATTTATTTATTCATTTCGGGGTTAGGGGAGATTCTTTTTTTTATCTTTTACTAAGGTTTGTTAGTATTTTAAACACGAAGGTGATCAAAATGCAAACACCTGAAACGATAATAAGGGACGCAACACTACAATGGTTTATAAGTGTGACATCGATCAGGGTGTGTGACATGGCTTCGGTAACTATATCCTTCCAGGCGATATGAATGTGGTGGGCCTGGGCGTATTACATATGCATAATGGTTCATATCACTTACAAATACACCATAAAGAAAAATAATATGTTCATTGATTGCAGAACTGTACTGATCACAAGTAGTGTGGAAAATAACCCCCGAACATATGATTGATAAACGTTTTTGGAGCTCTGAAAATTGAATAGTAACTGACCAAACACCTATCATAAACATCTTCATATACTGAAATTGAAAAACAAATATAACGAATGGCTTTGCATAGTTATTATGGCTACCACGTGTGCAAGGACTGACATACGGGCGGTGAAATTAAAGTAATAACTGCACGACTTTCGAATCTCCATGCTGGTCTGTATGGGGCATGTTGTTTATCTCGAAGTTTTTAATAAAGTAATGGCATAGGATACTAATTTCACTGTGTAAAACATAATCTTTGATTTTATCTTCTCGTTAATAAGCATGCCAGCGGGGGAAGAAAAGTCAGATAAATCAGCAAATAAACGATACGTTTTTTATTTAATTGTCGATTTGATTTTCTTTCTTCATAAGGAGGCTTTGAATACGTGTTTAAACGAAGAAAATGCTTTAATTTTATTCATATTTTATGATAATGGCTAACACTTTGATACTTTATAGGTCTCAGTTCAAAAGCATAAGAAATAGTCTTGAAAAGCGGATATTGTTGGCATAATATTCTGTAGTAATGTGCTGTTTCATACAATTTATTGTTGCGAGGATTTATAAATCTATCATGTCATTTGGATCAGAATTAAAAACAAAAAACGCTTGCGAAAATTTTGTATCTTTTCCATTTTTGTCCTGAAAAGAACTTTATCTTTTCTTATTTTTTATTATTTCTTTTTCTAAAGAATTTTCCCGATTTAGATTGTTCATGATAACCGATCCCTCTTTACTTTCTGAAATTCGTGTCTGATTCCCCCGCATGGTAGTTCATATACACGTGGCGTCTCTGAAGCCAAGTCCGACTCCACTTCATCCAGCTTAAAACAACAACTTCTAAATAAACATGTTCCAACAGTCTATATTAAATCTCAATTTGAAAACCGCAAAAATTCGATAATAGCCTATTTCAAACTGGAGTCAGCTTGATGTCTGCAATCGTTGATACCTTCTTTGTGGTTGCTGGTGCGGAAAGTTTTTTTTTTGCGTTTTTACGACTTTCTTCAGAGCTTTGTATGCCTAAAGAGATGCCCAAGCTGATACTAAAACTAGTAGACAAGTCCATATGTCTTTGTTGGGAACCCGTCATTCACTATGTCATATCTTTATTTACAAAATTGTTGGCTGTTACAGTTAACTTTTCTCTCTTAAACACATAACGCTATTGAATATGTGTGAAACAGTTGCTATGGGCCGCTGGGGTTGAGGCTGACGAATAAAGTGAATCACTACCACAGTAGATTATTTAGCCTTAAAGGATTATATTTCAATCACAGATATTGAGATTTTATATAAAAAAGGGCACACACACACATATATATGTATGAATGAATGTGTGTGTATAAATATATATATATATATATATATATATATATATATATATATATATATATATATATATATATATATATATATATATATATATATATATATAGTGTTGTCAGATCGTCATTACAAATGAAGCATATTTATGAATGTTGATTTATTGACTTCAGGTTCAGGTACCAACTAATTTTCATGAATGTAAGTTGAAAAAAATAGTACATGACGAAAGAGGTTAATATCTTGTCTCTCCGCTTTATTTGAGATACAGATATTTGACTCAGTTGTGGATACTAAGGAAACGGCATCTAGAAATTCTCTGGTAATTGAATATAAATTATAAATCAAATACTCGAAAGAATTAATGACTTTAACATAGCTTAAAACAATCTTGTTGTTTTCTCGTTTTATTATTGTTTTTATTTTATTTTTTTTGGGGGGGGGGCAGGGAGGGTTTCAGATCGGATGACCTGACGGGCGTTTTATAAATCTCTCTCTCTCTCTCTCTCTCTCTCTCTCTCTCTCTCTCTTGGTTTATTACAAAAATCTCTTCAGCTGAGTAAATTCAGAGAGAAAGTAAACTCGTTTATAAAAAAAAGGTCCGAATATGAATATAAATGCCTAATTATATACATTTTTACATGGTGGCACTGACTATTTGTAATTTACCACTCACATACAAAATGACATTTATTTATATCGTGTTAATTGTCATTTGCAAATGGTTTTACAGACATACAAATAATCGCAGTATATATCTTTCTCAAACGTTCTTTTCCATTGGACCTAGAAGGAAACTTTTGTATCCCAATACAATGCTATGAAATGAAATAACGTCATATTTCACAGGTCTATATTCCCATTATCCAATGGTAAGCGCATCCCTGAAATATCGCAACACAAATCTTATTCGGTACCATGTACAAATTACAAATATTCTGTACCATGTACAAATTACAAATATTCTGTGCCATGTACAAATTACAAATATTCTGTACCATGTACAAATTACAAATATTCTGTACCATGTACAAATTACAAATATTCTGTGCCATGTACAAATTACAAATATTCTGTACCATGTACAAATTACAAATATTATGTACCATGTACAAATTACAAATATTTCTTCTGAGACTCCATGCAGAAATTAATTTTTAAATTTCCTATATCCGGGTAAATGGAACATAATGAATGTTTGTACGAAACAAACCACAAGTTATGAGTGTTGAACCTAATTCATCCAACTTTGTACTACCTTTGGAATAAAACTCAATCAAGCAGATAATGTCACTGGGTACACTAGGTACACCCTCTTCATCCATCTTAAGCAGCATATATTAAGAAAATATGCAGATTCATAAGGGCATATAAGAAGAACACATAAAAACTGTCTTTCTTTCTTATGGATGAATGGCTTAGTTCAACAGATTTAACTGCGACGGAAGTCAAACATTTGATTTAGATGTATGTCAAGTCGGCGAGACGAAGCTTTTATGTTGTAAATAAATAGAGTTAATGAGATTACATGCAAAGCGAAAAACCATTATAAGAAAGCTAAAATAGTAACCTGTAAGAAAAAATCAAAATTATACAGTTGTAAATCAGTGATGCTTTGTTACATTAAAGCTTTTTCTCTTTCCGCCTATGTTAAATTCTAAATACGTGTGATTTTCTGTGATCAAATGCTGTAAAAAGTGGCATTTCAGAGAGTTTTGCAGAATATTTTGTCACGAAAAACTATGTATGTATATATATATATATATATATATATATATATATATATATATATATATATATATATATATATATTACTTCCATGCACACCATGTTGGAGTCAAAGTTAGTTCAAGAAATGAAAGATGAAAGAAGTCATGGTTATTATTGAAGTGTTTGGACTATATAGTACATTATACCTATATTTGGACAATGTGATACATTATATCTATATTTGGATAATATGATACATTATACCTATATTTGGACTATATGATACATTATATCTATATTTGGACTATATGATACATTATACCTCAATTTGGACTATATGATACATTATACCTATATTTAGACAATATGAGACATTATACCTGTGTTTGGACTATATGATACATTATACTTATATTTGAACTATATGGTACATTATACCTATATTTGGACTATATGAGACATTATACATGTGTTTGGACTATATGATACGTTATACCTATATTTGGACTATATGGTACATTATACCTATATTTGGATCATATGATACATTTTATCTGTGTTTGGACAATATAATACATTATACCTATATTTTGACAATATGATACATTATAGCTATATTTGGACTATATGATACATTATACCTATATTTGGACTATATGATATATTATACAAGTCCTTTCATAAGAGTTAGTGATGATGTGCTACTCATACTATTTTTAATAAAGGAATATAATTGGATATATTTCTTAAATGTGCACATCGGAATCAGAATTTTGATTTCTTATTCTGGATGGCTACAGAGACTGAAAAATTAAAAAAGCGAAAAAGTAGGGGATGACATGCTTTGCTATATATATCCGGTGAGAAAACATTAAATAATAGTTGCACATCAAAACAAAAAATATTTATCAGGGAATTGAATGGCATAGACGATTAGTAATTTTTTATTCTTAAAAATACAAAATTTCCTCGAGACTTCAAAGGTAAAACAGCGTTTTGTCAGCATTGCGACTATGAGGCGACGAGAACAACGCCTATCAAATAATATACGACTTCGTCAAAACCAACTGACTTACTTTAAATTGAAAAATAAATGCGATTGCATTACAATGAAACTATTTTTATTTTCCTTTAAGCGTTTGTAAGACCCAGCTTTTGATTTATTGTACAGGTTCCTACTATAGACACAAGTTTTGACATAAATAAGAAGCGTTCTGCACACCCCGCCCCTCTCCTACCCTTCCCCAACACACAACACACACACATATTCTTATTGAATATCGATTTGCATTAAATGTGGCCTTGTGGTTAGGACAGCTTGTGCCTATTCGTGTTAATTCTAGTCCAAACAGCACTATAGTCAACACTATGCATCCTTGTATCCGATATACATACACACTATAGTCAACGCTATGCATCCTTGTATCCGATATACATACACACTATAGTCAACACTATGCATCCTTGTATCCGATATACATACACACTATAGTCAACACTATGCATCCTTGTATCCGATATACATACACACTATAGTCAACACTATGCATCCTTGTATCCGATATACATACACACTATAGTCAACACTATGCATCCTTGTATCCGATATACATACACACTATAGTCAACACTATGCATCCTTGTATCCGATATACATACACACTATAGTCAACACTATGCATCCTTGTATCCGATATACATACACACTATAGTCAATCAGTCAATCAATCTTTATTTCCTCCATAAGGAGAGTTAATTTACAAACATAGAAAATAGAACAGAGAGAGATACATTTAACAATTTACATTGAAGATTACGGAAAACATTCCAGAAAGTCAGTGATACATATTACACTAATACAGACGAGGAAGAAACAAATACAATATCAATAGTTAGGAAATACATGCAAACATACAAAATGGCACATAATCTTTGTACATAAATCTATGGGGAAACACCCCCCCCCCCAAAAAAAAAAAAAAAAAAAAAAAAACAACTTTTTATTACGGTACTGATCCATTAATGATAATGACTTTGTTTTTAAAGTAAGGTCATATAGGTAGAGAGTTTTGGCAGGAGCTGAATTGGGAATTTTTGCTTTTGACACATGTTTGGTCTTCAGGCTATGAAGTACACTCGTGATACAAGGACGAGAAATTGGAATGAACAGATCTGAAAATGGTGAAATCGTGTTTTGTCAAGTCTACTTTCAATGTCAGTTCTTAACAGTTTTAGCAACTGTGATTCGTCGTTACTTTGGGTAAGTTCTATGTGGAGTTCAAGTCCAAACTTGTCCAACACGTACCAGTGAAAGTCGTCGGCAATTTGTCTTGTTAATATACATGATGTGACCACATGCTGAAGGAGGTCGGTATAATGTTGACCACATTTTGACAGTGAGTAACGTCATGGCCTGGTATATACATACACGCTATAGTGAACAGTATTCATCCTTGTATCCGATATACATACACACTATAGTCAACACTATGTACCCTTGTATCCGATATACATACACATTATAGTCAACGGTGTGCCCCCTTGAATCCGATATACATACACACTATAGTCAACAGTATGCACCCTTGTATCCGATATGCATACACACTATAGTGAACAGTATTCATCCTTGTATCCGATATACATACACACTATAGTCAACGGTATGCACCCTTGTATCCGATATACATACACACTATAGTCAACAATATGCATCCTTGTGTCCGATATACAGACACACAATTATTGCAAAATGTAACCAATATTATTTTGCTAATATCAAAATATAATATAACGCATTATGTAACCAGTTAAATGTAACTTTACCTTTAATTTATAAACAAACAAAAGAAAACAATGTACATGGAGCAAGAAAAATGCATTATCAATGTATATATAATATTACTAAACTCTTGCATGTACAGACTGTACGTCTGTATTTTTGTGTACGACTCTTAATTGTAAAATGCTACAAATTTTATCGCAAATAACGATCATATCTTTGGAAGATCGTTTTCGTCAAGGAAAATATTTAGAGGAAACAAACATGACAAAGCACGGTGCAGCAAGTATGAGAAACTGGCCAAGCGCTTTCGAGATCTATGGATCCCTTTTTCAAGACGGACAACACAAACAGATAACAATTACAAGCACAAAAAAACGTAAACAAAATATATATATATACTGTTGCGTTATTGCAACCAAAATCAAAGAACATAATACTAACATGTCCTAAAAAAGCAGAAAACTGTATACTTTAAACTATTTACATTCTGACCAATCAGATAAGAACACTCTTTTGGGTATAACTTGCCCAAATGTGACCTATTTAACTCATATAACACTATTAAATAGGTTATTAAATTACCTATTTAACCATATATATATATATGTGTGTGTGTGTTGGTGTGTGTGTGTGTGTATGTGTGTAAAGTTGAACCGAATCACGGTACGATCTTTTTGCAGCGGGTGGAACATTAATTGTACAACAAACTGCAAAAAAAAATTATCTGGTGAGTTTAAGTTTGTGATATTCATATGACTTAACATACTTTTGACTATTTATTTGCGTTTCTATTTTGTATACCACAATGTGTCAAACGAGAGTTTTAACACATGTGTTTATAAATAACTGTAATATTTTGCATGCAAGTGCATGATACAATAAAAGTCGACATGTTTATCTTGTCTTCACTTCTGTTTGTTGTTATTTTAGTTGTTGTTGTTAATGATGATGATGATGATGATGACGACGGAAATTTTACTGATAAAAAAATGCTGTTAATTTTTATTCGGCTTGTAGCTCAGTTTATATAGCGTATGACTCATAATCCCAGGGTTGCGGTTTCGATACCTGCCCAGCCCAGCCCGGGTCGGCTCCTTTCCGTGAGAAAGGCACTTAGCTCCCATTTCCGTGAGAAAGGCACTTAGCTTCCATGTACTCAGCATCACATAGTCAATAATGTGCTCATAGTGTTGTTAAGAACCAACCAACCAATCATCGTGCAGAAAAATCATAAATCAGTCTTAAGATAAAAACTTTACAAGCAAACAGTTTTTGTTTATGTAAAATTCGATATGGACAACTCTGATGCGTCACAGCCTTGCATATATCGAAAGTGCTTGAGGCAAAATTGTTTAACATTTTCAGTGGATGCTGTTCGTTTACAAACATAATGTATTCTTTTATTTCACGATTTCAGTCTTTGTCTGCTTATAGAACTGGAATCCAGCAGAGATATAATAACACCATTGTAGCGACAGATTGAACGAAATAGTCGTTTGCGCATGCCCACTTGATGTCTCCACCATGGACTATTATGCTCCTCTTGGCCAAAGAACATCCATTTCTGGGACAGTTCCGTCAGGCTTTCTAAGCAGCTACTTGGTACTCGATTGCCATTTTGGAAGATGGAAGAAAAATATTATATTTTTGGACAAAGATTGATAGTTATAATGACTTTTAAACATTCTCGCCTAAAAAAGATTCACACTGTGGCGTTTTTCTCATTTCTACTTGAACCCAATTGTGAAGTTTAAAGGAAGTGATACTGCCAAGAAGGGATGCTTCATTTTGTCTCTACCTCAGCAAAAATTTTAATCAATCAACAGAGGGAGATAGTGAAATGTTCTGTTCGATACAAGTGTTAATCACATCATGCTGTCTGATCAATAGCTATTGCTATTGTTTTGTGTCTCATTTAATTTGAGCTTAATTTCCTTATCTTACTATAAAAAAATTGAACTTTTCATAAAGTTAACATTTTTTTTTTAAATCTGACAACAAAATAACCGCTAATCCGTACGGATTGTTTAACTTATCTATCTATCTATATACAGGAGTGTACTGGGTAAGCAACTCGGCCCTGGACTTATCTGCCGTGACAGGCCCGGGGTTTTGCTCACAACAGTACAACACCGGTAAAAACGGATTTTTTTTGGACGGCCCACCTGCCCACCGATGAGGCGGTCTGCTGGGACAGGCCCGGGGTTTTGCTCACACCAGTAAAACACCGGTAAAAACGGATTTTTTTGCGGCGTCCCACCGGGATTTGTCCCGGTATGACCAATGGCCAGTACACCACTGTCTATATATCTATCTGTCTATCTATCTATCTATGTTTGCTTGCTTCAGCTCACATTTGTATGACTATCTTGGTAACGGTTAGAGCTGCTGTAATTGATTTTTATATTGAAAAAAATATCTCTATAAAGTAAATGAGATACAATAAAACATTATATGAACAGGAAAATAGCAATAGAAGTGTGTCAGATCTAAAAGAGATAATCAATCAACTATCAATTTATCAACTTATAATTATTGATATAAGAAAGTGATGCTTGTTTTTCATCCAATTAGAAAAGAGCTTTTGTAATTGATAAAATGTTTTTAGCTCGTGGAATTCTCAATTTACGTTAAATAGCCAATCAAAATGTTTTCGCAATTTGTGTTTTCCTAAATTCCGTGGATTCCCGGCTAAATTCAAGACATAATTGAAACTCAGACCTAAAAATCGCTCCTCATTTTTCAATAGTTTGTCTACTTTATTTTCGTAATTTCTTTCTTTTTTCACTACAACCGTTCACTTCTGTATTAATCGCGTTATCTTTATAAAACCCGCTTCGACTCTTTCGGTTGAGTTAGTCAACTTGTCGTATCGCAAAGGACATGTGCAAATCGAATCAGATTTCTCCTTCTCTAGTACAAAGACAATATATTATGGAGGTTTGTGCAGTTTCCATCTGTGATATAATAGCATCATAGCATGGCATATTAACTAGCCCATCTTCCACAATTAGCCGTCTCTCGGTGATTCAAGAAATGATCTTTCCCTCGGGGAAACTTGGTTCTAACGATACGTCCCTAGCGAGACTTGGCAAACCCGATTCACGTCAAAATGTATTAGATTTGTGAGATAATTACTGTTAAAGCCGTTCTCGTATGCTTGGCCAAGACGAGTCAATTAATGAGACGAAACTACATATATTTCTGCAAGATCGCATTGCCATCTTGACTCATTGGTTTAATTCGAATAAATAGGATTATTGGAGATATTGAAATACTGTCTTACTCTCTAAATAATTGACAGAGATAAAGCTGTTGAGGTTATAACCGGTAACAATTCCCAGTGAATTGGAAATGCCGAGAGACGGATAGCGAAAATCACGCGCCGCATTTGAATACTGGTCAATTGACAATTCTGTTCTGGAAAATTCCAAGAATAGCTGAAGATCAAAGTGGATCTGTTCAGTCAGTAATAGTTGCTGGCCAAGTCGCGAGCGGATTTTCAAGGTGCTTGCAGACCCGTCATGTACACAGATAAACTAAGCTAGTGAGGTCTTCCTGCGCATGTGCGGGGTCTGCAAGCACCTTAAAGACCACACGACGAGGTCGGTAACTGACTTTCATAACGGTTCTTTTATTTGATATTATATCAGCATACTTCGAAGACGCCAATGGCCGAGTGATTCTATACGCTGTTTGATATACTTCAGGTCCATGACATTGTTGTGTGGGTTCTAAACTTGAACTGTACTATTATTTTCTCTCACCCGAAGTTTTGGTCAATTTTGATATAACTTTGTTTTCTTTCTTTTAATTAAAACATATTAATGTTTCACATCAGATTTATACTTTCTATGTTATATCAGTTGTACATTTCTTATGGGGAAACAATTTTGTTCTCATCACAGAAACCCATCTCATTGACCAGTGTATGGGTCACATGGCAGATGGTTAAAGGGAAATGACGTCAGTATTTGGTTTGTTTGGTTTATTTACGTTTGTCAGCGTTCTCTTCATACATCTTAAGGAAACAAAATCAAGGGTAAAGTCATGGTTTACAATTATTCTCTGATCTATGCATTTTTCATCGAGAAGTGCGGAGATAATATATTTCCATGGATGAGTGATTGAGGCAGTTTTGCACGGAAGGGAGATTTATTTGTAGTAGAATGTGTTAAATTAGTTCCTTACCAATGTCATCTGTGAAGCACCGGCATTTTCTGCACCTTGATAAAATCTGACCTGCATTGCATTTCGAGTAATCTGTTTGAAGTAATCATGCATGGATTGCATGCACAACTCAACTCTTAATTTATAACAGTAAAATACCCGTATTTGTTATTATTAAACAGATTTATGTTTTTGCTGTCATTTCTTTCCTCTCTCTCTCTCTCTCTCTCTCTCTCTCTCTCTCTCTCTCTCTCATATGTCATCATGTACACAGTGTTCCGAGTGGTTATGGTCTGAAAATGTTAACTTACCGACTGCTAGGAAAGCTTGTACACATGCAGATCCATTGTACACGGGAGTTTGAGGGTCGGTACGGTCTTTGCAGACCAGCCGCAAATAACAGAGATTGTATGTAAGAGTATGCTGATTTACAAGCCATGAATTTCAAAAGTCCTGTACATAAATTGACATTGTAACTCACGTTTTGAATGGTTAAAGATAGGGAAATTCATTTACTTGCTAAGTTTGAAAGGTAGAAATATATTTATATAGAAAACAGTGATAACTTCAGAAGGTTTGGTCAATACAATTTCACAAATTAGATTTGCTTTGGTTTGGTTTGGTTTGATGCTTTAAGGCACATCAACACAGCTAGGCTATTTAGTTGAGTGGCAATTGGAATAAAGTGCTTTGCCATCACGGTAACCAACCCGGGCTGATCTGATAGTAGGATTCCAACCGCACCTTTTCGGTCGCAAATCTGAACTCTAACCACTGAGCCAGAGCGGCTCTATGCAATTGTATTTAAGCCCTAAAAGCACTATTTGAGTTTGAGAGTCCAATCAAATTTAGGAATTTCATAAATACATGACCAGGACTTGCCCAAATGTAGTTGCAATTAGTATAGATTCATCGCACTATGCTGTTGCAGAAATATGCAGTACTCACTGTCTGAAAAGTTAGGTCAAAAACGTGCCTGTATTTATCAGCTCTTTTACCAAGAGCTGCCTTGGAAATACTAAATATAAAACTAACGTATTGTCATCACAATACTACAGACTTCAACAAAAAAAATGTCCTTTCTTTATTTTTTTATAAGGTTTCTCATGTGATAAATATTGAATGGTTCTGTTGTTCCCTTGGAAAGGTGTTATTTCACGGAACCCTTCATTGATGGATAGTGGAAGTGTTCTCAGTTATTCCAGTTTGGAAAACAATTTAAACATTTCTTGGTAAAAAGTAATGCTGTACGGAGATTACGAATTCAGTAGAAAAATATATCATAGGTTTCATAAGCGTTTCAGTGTAACGTGACTTCTACATTTTGTAAACAGTACGCTGTAGTATAATTGGCGTCTAAAACATGTTACCGAGGGTTACCGAGGGGAGCAAGAAAACAAACAGCAAGTTCAAATTAACAAACAGCAAGTTCAAACTGACAAACAGCAAGTTCAAATTGACAAACAGTAACACATAAATGTTATTGTCTATACTTTACAGGTGAGACAAATAAAACGCTCAAGTAAATAGTTATACTTTTTGTACTCTAGATATGGACTGTGATAAGTAAGTAACCATTTAGACTTTTGTACTGTCAATATGGAATATGATAAGTAAGTAAGCATATATACTTTTTGCACTCTAGATATGGACTACGATAAGTAAACATGCACTTTTTGCACAGTAAATATTGACTATGATAAGTAAGTACGCATTTAGACCTTTTGTACCGTAAATATGGACTGTGATAAGTAAGTAAGCATATATACTTTTTGTACGGTAGATATGGACTATGATAAGTAAGCATATACACTTTTTGCACAGTAAATATGAACAATGATAAGTAAGCATTTAGACTTTTTGCACAGTAAATATGGACTGTGATAAGTAAGCATTTATACTTTTTGCACAGTAAATATGAACAATGATAAGTAACCATTTAGACTTTTTGCACAGTAAATATGGACTGTGATAAGTAAGCATTTATACTTTTTGCACAGTAAATATGAACTATGACAAGTAAGTATTTTAAACTTTTGTACAGTAAATATGGACTATGACCACAGATCAAACACATGTTAAAAAAAGCACAACAAAACATTTGTAAGGGAAAAATGGAAATACCATGCCTACTTTACTACTGTTCTAGACCTACTTTCCCATTCCCCTAATTAATTTTGTTCTTATTTAAATAAAAGTCAATTCATGCGTCAGTTGCTAGAGTCCTATCTTATATCGACTGTGTCCGTCAATTCGTAACATTGTACACCGACCACAGCACTATCCTACCAAAAATAGTTCCGAGCGCAAGAGTACCAGGCCCTCAGAACTGTTAACGGTTGTTTTCCATGAAGATGAAAACTTTGTTTTACGTGCTAGAATTCTAACACCTTCCGACCTATACCAGTCACATGTTTATCAAGATATGATAATTGCATGAAATGTATCTTTGCTCTTTTTTATGGGGGTCAGGGGTGTGTGTCAGCACTGATTTATTTTGCAACCCATCACTTCAGTATATTCAAAGCGAGGTTCCTAAGATAGATGGGAAAAATAACACCTTTGTTGGTTAATGTGAATGTCTGGATAGCTTTTCTAATCAATAGTATGTCTAATCAGTGCCGGATTAAGCTAGTGCGGGGCCTGTAGCATATGTTATAAAGGGGCCCTAAATTAAAAAAAACACATAAATATTAAAACACTTGAAAGTGCGGGGACCCGTAGCATATGCTACTTTTGCGACATAGATAATCTGGCACTGTGTCTAATAATGTCCATAATGCAAATTAATATTCATGGAGACTGTACGTTTTCTGTATTTCGGTTGTCTGATAATCCCGATATTGCAAATCGATATTCATGGAGACTGTACGTTTTATGTGCATTTTGGTACCGGACACTGGGTCACGCTGTTTGTTATCTGATGCATTTGCTTACAAATAAAATGTTTACATGATATTGGTGGCACAGAGACCGATACAGGGTGTCTTCCATGTAGTAGGGGGGCTCGTAACGCCATAAACAGCTGTTTAACTTATGAAGAAAATTACTTCTATTTAACGCCTTCTTCTTTGTAAAAAAACAAACAAACAAAAAAAAAAAAACAAAAAAAAAACATCGTTCTTCATGTAAGAGCTTTAGTTCAGTAACTATGGACACTGTCCTACTGTCCTTATCAGAAATTAAAGCTCTCTTATATATATATATATATATATATATATATATATATATATATATATATATATATATATATATATATATATATATGAAAACCCTTTGGACCACATTTTATTTTAGGTTATGAGAGGTTTTCGGATTACTGACGGTTTCACAGATGTGAAAAAATTGCCTTTTTCTAAGCGCTTATGAGAGAGAGAGAGAGAGAACATCTGTGTCTGTGCTTGTAATAGTGCAAAAAATTACGAAAACTGTCATTTTAACATTTAGTATAATAATTAGCTGAACAACGTACGTTACTTCTGAAAATCACACCCGCTCACATGAATAAATACAGTTGTTCCACATAGAAATACAGTCATCGTCTCAAGAAACATTTAACGAACGAGATACATTTATCACTTTACAACAAGTACATAAGAACTGGCTTGAGGAAGGCATGGAGTGTTGCCTGTTGTTTCTCACCTCTCTGTTTAACTACTGTGGATGGTGTCATGACTCGAGTTCTTTTGCCATAGAAAAAAAAACGCGCATCCTTAGCAATTGCGATTTTGTGTATCTTTTTATTAAGTCTAATACTTCATTGCATGTCATATCATTGTCAGATGACACAGAACGTATCATATTCATAATTTTCTTGGTCGGCCTGACTGCATACAAGAATCCGCGAAACAAGGTCAATATCCCAGTCATCGGAATTTTCTCAATAGGAACATCATTGTCAATGTTATAAAGGCGCTCAGTGTCAATGTTGAATCGTAATTCAAAACCATTGCCACACAAGATGATTTAGTTTTGTCAGATTTGCAGGCATTGTTGAAACGATGCTTGTTTGCATCACTTGTTTTCAAATTCATTCTTGTAGAATTCCGTTTGTTTTTAGAATATCTAAAACAGTAAATGTTCCTATGCCAGATTTTCCGCTAGTTTTTTTTTAATGTAGGTTTTGGCACTGATTCATACTCTTTCATCAGACTAATTGTATCCAGTACGGACGCTTAGCTGGTCGTTCTGACGTGTTGACATATGCGAGTGAAGACAAATGACAGTTATGGCTACTTAAATACATTTACATGTATGTAACGAATTTTCTCCTTTGAAAATCAATTGAGTAAATCTGACTTTTAGAAAACTGTTTTGTCCGTTTCCGTCGGCAAAGCATCAAAAGCGAGGCCGCATCCCTGGTTAATACAGCCCGGGTATTTAATTAAAACAGACAAACAACAAACGTTATATGAACCATTAATACAAACGAATAGCATCAATCACAACTAGATAATAAGCAGATTAACATAATACATAATCTTTCTTAAATGGCTTATCTACAATCGGTTAGTTATTTGGAATTTACTTTAAAAGCTAGGTGGGGGGGGAGGCTGGCTTGGTGCGAAGACTTCAGACTGGCCTATTGTCGACCCTACTATGTGTCGGCGTGCCCTTGGGACATTTTCTATATTCATACTACAGTGTTTGCTAACCGAAAACAATTTGGCCTAGCATGTGTCAGGAATTTAGCAGCTAAAATACATTACCAAGTTCGAAGTGAGTTTCGGTTTTATGAGGGTTTTTTCAGTATATAATTGAAATTTGGGATCTAAATTTGTTTCGGTTTTCAGATTTGAGGGGTTTCGGTCAACTGGGAAAAAATCGATGATATTAAAGAAGGAACAATTCCGGACCCCCAAAACAATTCCATCTTGAGGGCATACCGGTATACCGAGGGTTCGATTTTGAGAGGTCTCATTGTACATACGATCAAGACTTCATCAGCATGATTTACTGACAATATCAACCGAAGATTAAGATGTGTCAGTAAAAACAATTTAATGACGTTCAAGTTTTGTGCCATCCAATATGTTGGCGAAACAGTAGACGATAACAAAAGGATGAACAATCACAAAAGTCATATCAGAAACAAGGTCAATCCAAAACAACCCAATCATTTCAACCCAGTCAGAGATTCTGTTCAATACCTCGAAATGCTGCCCATTGAGTCAAATCACCGATGGACTGAGAGTAAACGGGTCCATAAAGATAAAAATTGGATAATGCAGATGCGAACACATTACGAATTTGGCTTAAGTGGAAAAACTCGTGTTCAGAAGTTTTCTGTTGAAGCAACTATGTGTCAGTTTCTTTCCTGTCTGTTTGCTCGGTGCCACTCTCATCCAGTCAAATGAAGTTGTAATTGTTATTATTATTATTTATTATTATTATTATTAGTAGTAGTAGTAGTAGTAGTATTACATCTTTCCACCACCTTCCTTTGTAATGTAGATAGATTAATATCTGTGTTTCCTCGTAGAGGAAAATATATCTAGGATGTAAAGCAAGAAGAGGAAAATAATGCGCTGCTATAGATGGTGCCCTACATAATCTGATCTCCTCGCAAACCTAGATAATTAGGTCACGCCCAGAAGTATGGTGCTGTGTCTGTCTGTTTGTCTATCTCTCTGTCTCTGTTCAAAAATTATGAGGTTATTTTATATATTCCCCCCCCCCCTCCGCCCGAATCTATATTGTGGGTATATAAAAAAAAAAAAAAAAAAATTAAACAGAATTTTGAACGAAAAATTTAAAAGTGGTTTTGATTGGGGTTCCTCTTTTTTTTCGAAAGGGACGTACTTGTTTTGATTCCCGTTGCCAAGTTTCCAATCGTTCCGTCCCTGAGCCTAAATTTTGTTTCAAAACAGACTCATCCTCAGGCATTACTCCTTATAGCTGGTTTTCTCACCTATTTTAAAACGTTGAGTGATCTTTGCCATGGATCGATATCTTTCTTTGATCAGATCTATTATGAATTTTTTTTATCTATCAATAAAATATGAAAAATAAAAAGTTTGATGGAATAGAATTATTTATTTTCTTGTAAAAAGTAACAAAAAACTGCTAGAGTAAGGATAAATTATTCGTTTTCTTGTAATGCGCGCTAGCCAAGACAAAAGACAAAGGCCAATCTTGGCATATATTTGCACAAAGCACAGAGGGATTATTGGGGGAAGCGGAAGTATTTTTTATCTTGTACAAAAAAAAAATATTAAAATTGTGCTTCTTGTACTCAGTGTCTGTATGGTATGTGTATTTACAGTTATTAGTATGTGTATATGATTCCCCCCGTTTTCTACTTGTGTATTTCATTAATATTGGACCGGTTCAACTCTATTTGGAGGGGTGGAATTATTCTAGAATGTAAAGGTGGGTTTTGGGCTGGCTCAGCGCACCATCTCCCCTAGTGGGAGTGACATACCCCCTACCCCCTCCCGGTGGATATATTTCGTTCCTCACCCGTCTTATGCGAGCATAGTCTCTCTCTTTAAAGTTACAGAAAGCATACATATTAATAACGAACTACATATTGGATATGAAACATATTCGCTTTCGTGTGTGCGTGTCATTATTATTTTTCAATAAATATTTTTCTTATATAGTCATTCTGTTGCCCACACTCTTATATAGTCACTCTGTATCCCCCACTATTATATAGTCACTCTGTAGCACACACTCTTATATAGTCACTCTGTAGCACACACTCTTATATAGTCACTCTGTATCCCCCACTATTATATAGTCACTCTGTAGCACACACTCTTATATAGTCACTCTGTAGCACACACTCTTATATAGTCACTCTGTAAACCCCACTCTTATATAGTCACTCTGTATCCCCCGCTCTTATGTGCGAAATCGAAAGTACAACATTGAAGACCACAGAGATGAACCTTATTTATGCGACTTCTCCCTTTGTAGGTGCGGGACCTGGTTGAGCGCTTTGGGGAGTTACTGGTCTCTTTATCAAAGCCAATACAGGAACTAACTTTGTCGTTTTTTTATCGTTTTGGGGAGTTAAGGGTCTGTTTATAAGAGCCAAGAAAGTTTGAACTAGATCCAATAATTTGAAGTTTTATGTTGATTTCATGGCCTTTATTATTTGTGTCGTAGATGCGATGTAAAAATTCACGATGATGATGATAATGGAAACGGAGTGGACGTTTTTTTGAATGTTTGTTTGTTTGTTTTTTGCAATGGAACCGTGATGGAATACGTGTTTAACAAACAAAGAGCCAGTTTTAGTTTGTTTCATACATCGTTATACCCGTCACAAAGGGCATAAATCCAACACGGCCGGAAGTGCTTTAAGGGGAATAATACTCGTTTATCTGGCACAACTTTGTAATATTTAATATGTATTGTGTGTGTATTATTTTGCAAGATCTAAACTAGCCATTTGAAGTGCTCCGAATTAGATTCTACACGAGCTTTTAATGAAACGTTACTTACGGAATATGAATTCGTCATATAGGAATACTTTTGTAGTGATTGATTTTATCATTGAGCAAATATTAAGATTCATATTTCTGGACTTTATTATAGCCGTCTCTTCATTTATTATTTCCTTTCCGTGTGCATAACCTTCGTTTTTCTCTTATTCGTTTAACCAGTCTAGATCTATGAAGAGCCAAAACAAAGAAACCAGTCACAGAATAAGACATACACCTCTCTGTAAGGAATCAGAATGGCTGGAAGAATTTTTCCTCAATTTGCCATTGTAAACTCAGGATGGGGGTGGAGAATTCAGGCAGTACCTTATGTCCAACTCTATAGAAGAATTTGATATACGTCCTAACAGCGCGGATATAGAACTGGCAGATTTAACTGTTTGAATGGTGAAGGCGTTTCTCCATTGAGAAAGAGGAATTGTTAAAACCCGTGCTAACTTGGTCCCCATTTCAGTTTGTTGTATAAAATTTCAAAGTTAGGATACTTTTGGTTGCACGCACTTCAGATGCTTTGCACATGTCGGTTGGGTTATACAATGACAGACATGAACACAAAAAATTTCTTTTGTGCCAAAGAAAGCATTCTAAAATCCTAAGTGTTATGATATCTGGACTGTGATTTCTGTGTGAAGAGGTTGTTTTCCCAGCTCGTAGTCTACTAGACCATGAGGCGACACGAGAAATGTGCAAATGTAGCCGTTCAATGCGGTCTCACACTTGTATGGACAGACAGGAGGGAATGCCTGCTTCTGGAGAAGGCAAGAGTGTGAATAACGGCACAACAAAACATGGTGAGATGGATTCTCAAGAGAAGGGTAATAGAATACTTGACAAAGGACAAGCAATGAACCCCCGCTGATCTTTGTTGAAATAGTGCAACGTTTAGCTGAGTTTAATTGAAAATTTTGTAAAAATCTAGGCGAATACATTAACCGCAAAATCTGTTCCCAGGCCACAAACCCTCTCTGGACATGGCGCCCACCGCGACGTCGGCGACAGACTAGCGAACTCAGACACGTTTGACGGATGTGGATACAAGGGGGTCGCAAATTGTCCCTGGTGTTCGATCAACTGAAATAGGGGTATATTCATTTTTTTTTCTTAAGTTACCTTTAACGTTTTCTCTGTTTTCAGAACAAGAGTCGCTTTGTGCCGTTTCTATAAATTTGTATGTAAATTAACATTTGGTATCGAAAACAAATTTCTCACATTGCAATAATATTTCCTAACCTTGAGGGTGGAAGGGTTTTAAAATTCATCTCATTGATTTGAATATGGTCAGCTCCCGGTGAATTCTCATATACTATTCAATGACCTACAACCAGGGTATACATATAACACAAAACACGGCAGCAACAACAACAACAAAAACGACAACAACAATCCAATAATGGTTGAATCGGACATGCAGATTCAATGTACTTATGACACGGGGAATAAAACGTAGTTCGCAAAACACAACTAGGTTCAAGATATATACTGGTAATTTGTCAATAAGATATACTGGTAATTTGTTAATAAGATAACCTGGTAATTTGTTAATAAGATATACTGGTAATTTGTTAATAAGATATACTGCTAATTTGTTGATAAGATATACCTGTAATTTGTTAATAAGATATACTGGTAATTTGTTAATAAGATATACTGCTAATTTGTTGATAAGATATACCTGTAATTTGTTAATAAGATATACTGGTAATTTGCTAATAAGGTATACTGGTAATTTGTTAATAAGGTATACTGGTAATTTGTTAATAAGATATACTGTTAATTTTTTAATAAGATATACTGGTAATTTGTTAATAAGATATACTGGTAATTTGTTAATAAGGTATACTGGTAATTTGTTAATAAGGTATACTGGTAATTTGTTAATAAGATATACTGGTAATTTGTTAATAAATGATAGGGAGATGGAGTAAATTTTAGGCCAATCAAAAATGAGTGAATGTATTCTAGAAGTTAGATTTCAAAGCGCTCCCGGCATATTAATCTTTTCCATTCAATTGATGGATCAGTGAATAGAGAGGAAGAAAAAGAAAATCCGTTTTAAGCGTTTACACCAACTGGAATAATTTGAACTGTCAAATCCGGTAAATGTATTTTTCCATAAAATCTTCACCTGACAAATAAACCTCAGGTCCAAGTTGGTATTCATTTTAGAAAATTGGAAAACTCCTCCTTTACGAGACTGATGGTATAAATTAACACTTTACCGTTTCGGGTGATGTCATCATTGGTACCACAAGCATTAGCTCTGACGTCCGTGGAGAGAAAAAAGGGGTGGTGGATGGGGTGGCGAAGAGCAGAAAATAGTCGTGGAAGGGAGTTTTACTACATTCGTATACTTGCAGAGAAGTGCTGGACCTTGATTCTCCGGACAGTATTAAAAGGCAAACTGAGAATACATGTACATCATTTTCAAATTTGCGTCTAATTTGTCAATTTCACCCGATGATATCACTATCAATAATCAAATGAAGTGTAAAACCTTTGATATCTCAATACTGTCCGCGCACCGGCACCCGAGGTATCCATCAACTCCGTAACAACGCAGAGGCGCATAAATCCGCCGTTGTGACAGACTTTCTGAAGCAGCACAGCATCCAATATTTACCATGCGGTTGGAGTTGCAGTTTTCCAGTGTATGAAGAACACACCAAAAAGTGAATACAAAATGGCATTTCATAATTGCATAATCAGAATGACAAAGTGCGCAGAAGTTTCCATGGGGATTTTATTTTTAGAGGATGCACTGACGTACAGATCAATAATAAAGAACTTTGTAGTTCAGCGCACTTATATTCAGGACTTGTTATATACCCCTCGTAGATTACCAGAAACCATCAAAATACAATATAGATAAATACAATCGTTGACTTCATGTATGTAAGATAAAAATAGAGAACACTTAAACGTTTGAAACTGAATTTGATATATGAATAAAATTGTTTGAATATTGAAGTGGAATGCAGCAATGGCGAAACTACATCAGTCCTGTTAGAATACATGAAATAGAAAGAAAAAGACATATTGACAAGTTATATATATATATATATATATATCAATCAATATGGTGGAGCTAATGATTGCAAAGATAGAAGGTACCATTATGTGGAATAAAAGACTTTACAAATTTGGTATCATCGCTGAAAAACAAACATATAAATAAATAAAACGATTTTTTTAAAAATGATTGAAATTCTTCAGCAGATGTATCGGAACACAAAGTACTATGCCACAATGGAGACAATTCAGTAGATAGAATGCTTGAAAAGGGTACTGTTGTAATATGCAAAAACTATTGGGATAAGTTAAAAGTTTATTGTGATTTCTAAAGTAATATGCAAAAAATATTGGCATAAGTTAAACGTTTATTGTTATTTCTAAAGTATCATCGTGCTAGGAGCACAATCTTGTAAAGAACAAAATATGGGGATGAAATAACTTGGACAACAAAAACAGTCAAACACATCCCCCAAGGGTTTTGTTTGTACATCAAAGCAGTACTCAAAGAATACGAACCAATAATTTACAGAGGGACAGATCTTATTAAAGTAATTTATGATGCATTGGCTAAAATTGCTAAACAAAAGTGTATGGGGAATCAAGACCCAGTAATGCAAAACCTATAATTTTCACAGAGGATGAGGAAAAATATATTATCTCAGCAAATACATGCCATATCTGTGAGAATAATTATTGAATATATTGAGCGCATTACTATTTTACAGGTAAATATAAAGCTTCAATATATACTGGATGTCTTTGAATTTTAAATATAAAAAATGCACGCCATTGCTCATTCATAAATTGTCCGGCTATAACAGCAATCTGATCATCAAAACACTTACAAAAATGCTGCAGATGAAGCGGTGAGAATTATACCGAGCAACGAGGAGGAACGACGAGGATGTTATTGCTAATAGTTTCATTAAAAAAAAACATGAATAATAGTTAGAAGGACAATCAGGTTTGTAGATAGTTTAAGATTCATGAGACAATCTATTGAATAATTGGCTAAAATTTAAGTGTTGAAAATTATAAAGAAAGACAAACCATTTAGAGACAAGAATTCGATATGTTTGAGGAAATACATTTACACATATAAATACCTGGATATCTTTGAAAGGTTTAATGAAACAGCTATACCACCAACAGAAAGTTTTGCTCATCACTGAACGATTCAAACATATTAAATAACGAGTACTGGTATGTATGATGTCATGGAACCTTCCAATGCTTGGAGATCTATAAGACTATTATATCATGAAATATAATTTGATGCTAAGTGGCATTTTGGGGGAATTTTTAGAAATGTCTGCATTAAAAATCATAAACAAGACGCTGCTCACAATTATTGTTCACCATGACTAGCTTAAGAGACATATTTAATTATATCAGGTATATATCTTGAACTTGTTATCGAATTTGATATGTTCCCGATGTCTGAAAGCGGAATACTAGGTGGAGTTAACATGAGATCAAGCAGACATGCTAAAGCAAATTATTAATAGTACTTTGACAAAGACGGAGAGATAAAGTCTGATCGCGAGAAAAAAGGTCAATGTCATTCATTGTGTACCTATATACAAACAACCTTCATGGATATGTCTTGAAGCAATACGTGTAGGTACAAGATTTTAGATGTTCAACTGATGAACACATTAGATAGGGAAAAGAACATGTGTTTGAAATACCAGATGACTCTGGTACTGGTTGCATATTGGAAGTGGATTTGAAGATTCCATTACACTCATATAACAATTTCAAGGACTATCCATTAGCACCAGAGAAACTAATTCCGGAGAAATATCATTTTGTCAGAGTTGCAGAAGTAGTTAATAAATTAATACAAGGTTACAAAGTTAGTTGTATCAAAACAATTACGTACATTCAAAAACAAAGTGCAAAAGGTTATTCACTACAGAAACTTACAGTGTTACATACAATTGGGCTTAACAGCGAAGAAATACAAAGAGTTATCTTGTATAAACAGCAACCGTGGCTTAAATTTTACATTATATTGAATACAAATTTGAGACAAAAACCAGCAAATGAATTCGAGGAAGATTATTTCTTCTTCAAATTTACGAACAATAGTGTATTCGGTACGCATCAAGAACATCTAAGAAATAGAACAGTTAAAATATTTACAAATTAAAACTAAATTTCCAAATGCCATAAAGATCCATTATTTGTGGAGAGAACAATTAATAGGGATTACTTAGTGTTAGTTAGCTTGAGAAGCAAGAAAATCAAAGTTATAAAATAAATACGGTGGATTTACTGTGTTGGATGTATGTAAATAGCTAATGTACAAATTTTACTACAACAAGCTCAGAAACAAATGCGATGATAGTATACGACTGATAATTACTACTACTGATCCATTGTGACAGAAACAACTTGTACAGTAACATGAAGGATAACATCAAGTTTCGTGACACTTGTGACTGCCAAAAGGATAACATCAAGTTTCGTGCCACTTGTAACTGCCAAACGGATCACATCCAGTTTCGTGACACTTGTGATTGCCAAAAGGATAACATCAAGTTTCTTGACACTTGTGACTGCCAAAAAGGACAACATATTTGGTACCACACAAACAAGTAAAAACAGTATCTGGACGTTTTAAGGATGCGTTGAACTGTATTCCACTTCGAGGGGTTTGAGTTAAGGTCAAAATTTAATTCATTCGATACAGACAGAGGTAAACAAGAAAATCTGAAAAGGACCTAACCAAAATGTGTAAATAAAAAGGAATTTGAATTTGGAAATATACCATTATTCAATCACACAGGAAATCATCATAAGTCAAATTTACTCAGATGATACAATCATGAAATGTAAGGTATCAAAATGAAAATATAGCGTTGGCGACAAGCGTTTCTTTTGTTGACAATATAAATACATTACCTTTCGGTAACGTTAGTACCTTGCATTCGAACAGGTATGTGAGTTTCATTAAAAACTTGTATCTTGTTCTGTTTCAACGTGTCGACAATTTCTACTTTCATTTCATCTGAAGCAACATGGTTCTTTTAAAACACAATTTCTATTGCATTTTTATCCATGCTGTTGAAGATAACCTAAAGAAGTGGATTTTGTCTGAAATCTTTGATTACACAGTTGTAAGTTTGCATGATCACACATAATGGTATTTCAAAGTGTCCACCACTACAAGACAGTTTGGTTGGGTTAGCTGCTTTCTTTTTTACATCGTCAAGATTGCCACAGTCGTCAATCATAAACTAAGCCTTTTAACATTGATAAACATCAACCAGCAACTCTTAGTTCTTATCCAGTTTATCTTTAAGATCTACAAGGATCATCTTCACATTATTAAGTAATCTATTTCTCTTTTTAGTTTGGCTGAGCACAAAAGTGGGACAGATCATACCGATGTAATTGAAAATGTTGTATATTGAGTCTCTATTAGATCTAGTGCAAACATAGTTATCCCACAATGAGCCACGCCACACATTATCATCGTATAAGGTTTACTTATGTAAAGGCTAATTTGAGACTAATACCTAGTAATATATTACCATGATTACTTCTCAAATCAAACCATCTATGTTGACTCCTACCGATGGTGGCTAAAGTTTCCCAAGCCTGAACGTATTTCTGGAGATGCCAATCATATTGATCATATAATTCAGTTATTTTAACCTTTATGATCCGGATCAACACATAACTTATTTTCCCTGATCAAATCCAATGTATATAAAATCTAATGAAAACATATCAAAGAAAGATATAGTTTTTCTTTTCAGGTTTTTGCTCTTTGAAGATTTGTCTAAAAGCGTGTGCACATCATCTCTTTTTTTCACTTTTTAAACGCAAGAGTAGTTTTGGAGAAAAATAAATTATCACTGCCAAAATGATTTTGTATCCATCGTTATTTTTGTCATATGCTGCATGTCAACTATTTCTGCCTGCCACTGGTTATCCACGTGACTTACATATAATATTTTGCTTGGAAATATTTATATCGCTTGCTTGTGTAATGCGTTTGTAGACTGTTCATTTAAATAATCTTTCTGTCGTGTATTTTGTCATCGTTTAATTTGTTACGACAATTAAATTATATTTGTGTAAGCAACCAGACTTCCAGGATTGTAGTGATGATGTCTGAAGTGATGTTCTTTGTCGATCATTTTAAACGGTATAAAAACATATAGAGAATAATGTATGCTTTTTAAATTTGCAACGTTTCTTCAATTTTTTCCAACGTATGAATTAGTTCAGATTCATGTCACATTGTGCCATTCACATTGTTGAATATAAAGCAGCTATTTCATATACTGAGTCAGCATGTGTTGTTTTGAATCGAGCTTCTTTCTCTATGAATTTTCTCTGTTGTTTTCTGAATCATTGCAGACTGACCTTGTGAAAGATCTTTCAATTGTATTGTATTATAGCCGAATGCAAATTTGTATTTCTTTCCCATATCAATTATTTGTTATTCCTTTGCTACATACTGAACTCTTTTAACGATTTTGTTATCAGGACTGATGCTTTGTAAACCCATACTATGTAAATATATGTAATCTGTAAATCCACATTGTTTTTTTATATTATTTGTATTTTTGCGTTGTTTTTGTATAAACAAAAATTGGAATACATCTGTTTTGTCGTTTGAAATCCTCAAATTAACACTTATATACTCTTAAATGTCATTTTTCAACACAACTATCTTTCAGCACACTTTTATACCGTCCCAGCTTGTATGCCATTTTTCAACACAACTATCTTTCAGCACACTTTTGTACCGTCCCAACTTGTAAACAAATAGTCCTTATCTCTTCGCAGTGTTTTTGCTACTTTCATGTTAAACTCTTGAAATATTGATATTACCTCCCTTAAAGCTATTCAGTTCAATACAATGTAGCTTTGTGGCACTAATTATGTTCTGCCAACAATAAAAAATCAATACAATGTAGCGTTGTGCCAATAATTATATTCTAAAAAGAAAAAAAAATCAGAATCGTGATTTTGTATTCGCTGTACTAAAAAGAGTTTGGATGTCTACACTACTTACATCACAGAATCTGAGTGAACTTTTGTTTGGTTTCCGTTCAGCACATGTTTTGTAAAAAATCTTTAAAAAAAACCCAAAAAAAAACAAACATTGTCTTGGTGCTTATTATGGGAATTATTATGTGTAATGTATACTCTACAGTTGAGAGATGCAGTCTCATTTGCTTTTTGTTTTACCGTGCTTTGCAGATCCTCAGGCTGAGTTTTGTTTGTCACATTCAGAATCTCAAATCTGTGTAGAGGGTTTGATAAAGCTATTCTTGTGATATCTACTACACCCTGGTGGTAGCATTGTAGATCGTATGCAATTCACTTTTGATTAGATTCTCCATGCATGGTTAAAACGATACCTGATAGGTATGACAAAGCTCTGAGATTGCTTTTACCTGATAACCAATTAGTACTAAGCATAGTCCAATGAGACCACGGGGGCCAGATTAATACCTGCTGAAATCGTTTCCGAGTCCTTACTCCTTATAGTCCTAATTGGTCGGTTACACTTTCTTATCTAGAGCGTTACACCGGAGTTAGAGAATATTCCGCTAAAATAAAAAGACTATACCAGAGTATAGTAAAGTTTCTTACGCACGGCTGAGTTGTCTGTCTTGAATATGTCGGTGTCCATCGTAGACTATCGTAGACTTCACAATCACAAAAATGTCAGTAATCATACCAGTAATGTATGTAGATTTTTTAAAAAATTCATTTCTGTGTTTAAGTCTATAACTGCATGACAAAGGACGCCATTTAAACATCACTGACTCATATAGAGGAAAGTCACTATGTATAACAAATTTACTGTTAAATATCATAGATAACAGAAACTTTTTGGCTTTTTACAGAACTGACGTTATTTTACTTCAATTTACCCAAATCATGTTTTGTTTCAAAATCTTGTTCATGTATGCCAGTTTCACATCGGAAGACTTTACCCTCAGCAGCATAATTTGTGTATAACAACGATTCTAAGAGGAACAAAACATGTCCATAGAGTGGTTGCTCAGAACTGGAACATCCTCTGCTTTTTCCATCAAGTCGAGGTTATTTCTTGACTTGACGCAAATGACCGAGCTTTGTTCCGATTGGGTCGCTGAGTAAAACTTGCATTACTTGTGAACATATTTCGTTCAAAACCTATTTTTGCACGTTTTCAAAACGTATACTCCTAAATATCTAATTTTACTGCAATTTTATCGAATGATAAAACATGTTTTTGTCACAATCATAAACCGTGAAATGAGGAATTATGGGAAATCAGTTATGTTCTTCAAAAATGGCGACCCGCCAGGAAATTTAAATGACAATCGAGAAAAGTGAAGCTGACAGATATTAGTTCCGATTTTCATCCATTTTTAATTTCTTGGAGTAAATAAATTGCAATGGCGTCCCAACCGAGTAGGCCATCATAATTTATGTACCATTATTTCAATTACACAAATGCCACTGAAACGAACTACGTTTAAAATTACAACGGGAAGGACAATGACCTTTCCCCGACAAACATAATAATATATGACTTCCGTTCAAAGTCATCTGCTGTCTTCATGATGACAAATTTAATGAACCTGTCGCGTGTACAAGTTATATAAGTCTTCTTGATTGAAATAATAAAAAATCTGTAAAGGTCAGCAGCAGTTTTGGCCTTGGACGGGGGTGCGGTTTAAGAAAGATCACTCATTTCGGGAAAAAAGATGTATGTGTATTGGGAGTGAGAAAACTGTTACTCCTCCCAACACGTCCAAAGAGGTTTTACCCTAATTACAAGCAAAAGTTTGAAATATTGATACCCTTTTCCTGATAATAATATAATAAACGCAAATTATCAAAGGAAATTATTGTCTAACCCGCCTTAGAGGAAGCTTAACATAGCAATCATTTTGGCGTCCGTAGGCACCTCAGTGTGTCCGTCCGTCCGCATAGTATTCTAAGGTCAATGATAAAGTTTATAGATTAAACATCACGTTAAAGTTTGTACTTTCTACCTAAATAAAAGGACTGCTCGACAAAAAGAGTCTTCTTTATTTTGGTAATCTAACAAAATCCATTATATTCTTGTGTTCAGGGACATAATTTTCCAAAACATTTGAACTTTGTTACCTCATTCCAAAACATTTGAACTTTGTTACCTCATTCCAGACACAGCTAATAAATAACCTTTCCAGAATTTTGTATGAATCTATTATTCCGCTTCAGACAGGTCTCGAAACTTAAACTTTATTTTGTTGTATTGGAACATCCGCACAAGCTATTCAAAAACAAGTGCACACACCCTCCCTTCACCGCCGTCGCCCTCCCCTTTTTTTACGGTATCTGCCAACAGGTGTGCGTACGTGTATGTGCGACTAATTAAATTGTTACAGTAATTCGCGCTACATAAAACATTAGGTCCATAGCACACGTTATCTGTAATTTTGGTGGAATCCATATTTTGTGATGTCCACGAAGAAATTTAATGCAGTTCATCCGGTGAAAGGTAATTAGGTGTTGTTATCATCCTATCTGTACATAGTCTCCATTTGGATTCGAACCCAGACTGTGGGGACTAAAACAAAAATTGTATTTGTCAAAAGTATTCTGCTTGCAAAACCTTTGCCATCTTGGATAAATACGATCAATCAGTTCAAAATGAAAAGGATTAAATACTGAACAAGAGCGAGATACAATAGCAGAATCAGTAACTGTACACTTTGAAGGCAACTTGCAACACAATAATATTCGAAAATTGGAATACTTGATTTACCACAATGTACAATTTTCTGCTTTTTCACTGATATATTAGTATTTGATTTTGTCATTTTGCTTGAAACAAAAAGTACTAACTAATTGTAGCCGAACGTTTCTAGCTAGACACCTATATCCCGAACAAAGAGGAAAGCGTTTATCCCTGGATCCCGCATTATTTGGATACATGACTATATAAACGGTTTATATGAGAGTAATAATTCGTTCCAAGCAGGATTCGAACCTGTGCCGCGAGTAACGGCACCCATCTCTTAGCTCTAATGCGCCAGCGCCCTAACCCACACGGCTGTGCACTCATTGCCCAAAACGGTGGAACAAGTTCGAGGGTAAGGATTCAAGATGTACGCGAATTCACGTGTTAGACAATGCAAAACCTAACTCTCAGCTATATGCACGAACCCATTGGATTTCTTTTTAGAAATGCAACGCGACATATAGGTGTCAATTTACAATTAAAACTCCGTGTATTATATGATATAAATATGCAGTATGTAGCGATGGAGACATCGAGGGAGATCTGATGTGCAGCTGCATCTTTTATGATATAAAGATACAGTATCCATGTCCATGATTTGCGTAATTTATCATGTTTGGAGTGTTTTGCGTCATGTTGCACAGCTTCTTTTCATGTTGGATTTTAACCCTGTTGGTTTTTGAACAAATATTATATACATGCATGTCCGACTTTTATTTCTGATTTAACCCTGCGCATTTGTGTGAAATGCTCTTAATACTGTGTACAATTCTTCAAGTTAATATGTTTTTCAACAAGAAATTTGTTGAGAAAAAAAAACTATCCAAGTAATAGCTTTTGTGTATAGTGAATTTATCTGGAGTCACCTGGAAACAGGAGAGCTGGTCACCTGGAGAGCTCTACAGATTGAACGAACCACATCTTACCTGAATTAATTTAAAAGGGTGACTATAAAGGTATTAAGCAGATTGTGCAATTAATGCCCTACTATTTTTCTACGACAGCACTGTACACCTTTTCCACGTTTGAACAACATTGTGCCATTAAGTAAATGACACCTCCATGATAGACGACTGACGAAGCGTGCATTAGACCATGAAGGAATTAAAACATGCACAACATATGAATTTGTTTCAGGCACAAAAACAGGTATACAAATAATGCACATCTAAGTACATCACAGAGAA
Organism: Margaritifera margaritifera; assembly: GCA_029931535.1. NCBI lineage: Eukaryota > Metazoa > Mollusca > Bivalvia > Unionida > Margaritiferidae > Margaritifera > Margaritifera margaritifera. The sequence goes on from JAQPZY010001124.1 coordinate 955,967, forward strand.
GCAAGAATATGTTACACATGAAAAACGCGATCAAGCAACAACAATAATGTCCTAGTTGGGTAATAAATGACACAACTGAAGGAATGAAAAGAGATATTATTTAAAAATATTACATTGACTCCAAAATACAATTTAAGAAAAGATGTTAAACAACTAATAGATAAAAAGACTACAAGCCTGTCTACTTGATTTTGAACAATTAAAAGTAATGAGAGTCACATAAATGTTGATGCAATCATGGGGACATTTAAAATTCTTTTAAGCTTCATTCAAAGAAGACATAACAATTACACCATAAATTAAGCATTTTCCTGTATAACACTTTGCCATGAAAATTTTTAACACATACATAAAACCTTATGTAGCAAAAGAAAAACATTATGACAAAATAACTAAAATCAGTTGATATGGGAGTAGTTTTTGCACCACATGGATGAATTAAAATCGTGTACACATTTCACAGTCTGTACATATCAGAACTCTCCTAACTTTCATCTGACATTTTGTAGTAACTGAAATTAAATTTCACAAATAAATAGTACTTGAGATACACCCAATTGTAAAATGTGTCAAAAGCAATAGAGAATATCTGATAGAGGAAATAAAAAAACAATATTCACAATAGTTGAGATGTAAAGAGTGCGTATAGTCGACAACATTAACATGTAATACAGAGGAGAAAATAAAGCGATGAGATAAATAGAGAGAGAGAGAGATCAACGAAGAATTACTAGTGAATTATGAAAAATAACAAATAGTGGTTCAATGTATTTGCACAAAATAAACCCATTTCACAATGATTTCTCAAACTTATTTAAAGGACTTTGGATATTTAAAAAAAAAAAAAAAAAAAAAAAAAAAAAAAACAAGCACAGCATCTTACCCGCGTCCTGCAACTGAGTTTAATGCTCTGATTCTGCCGTTGACCCGAGAATAGTATCAATATTTACACAGATAAAAACGTACTATACTGAATCTAACTTCGCTGGAACATTCCATGAAGCAAAGTCATGGGAGATCGGAGTAAACATGGGAAAAATGTATATTCCCATAAGTTGTGCAGACATCCCTTCATCCTGACATCGTCATATGGTCTGAGACTGCAAAGAGGATCATCTTGTTGGAACTGGCCGTCCCATGTGAAGAACGAACGGAAGAGGCACATGAAAGGAAGACGAGAAGTACTATATACTGCTAGAAAGCTGTAGAGCAAAAGGATGGAAAATTGGCTCTAAAGAGTGGAAGTAGGATGCAGGGGGTTTCCTGCACAGTCTACCGAGAGGATGCTCAGTGCACTGGGAATAAGAGGAAGAATACGGAAAACATTAGTGCAGACATTGAGCAAGGCAGCAAAAACAGCGTCCAATTAGATCTGTTTGAGACGAGATGAAAAGAACTGGCAGTCAAAATAGACGGGCAGTGTCTGATCAACAGGGTCGCCCCGCCATTTGGAGGGTGTACCGAGTTAAGGGGTGATACACCCGATGAAAAGATGGGAACTCGGCTGATGACGTCTCTATAACCGCAGTCGAACTATCAACACTTTCACATACAAAACATTAAACATTTTTGATACCAACACTTTACAATTTTGTAGCGAAGATTTTCTGAACAGATTGAGAGCGCAGTGTGAAATGAGAATTTGGAGAATCAATTAAAATGGGTAGCGTGGATGCCAGCAGCCGGTTGTGCGATTTCCTAATGGCATTTAATAACCAAATTATTTCCAGAATTAGTACACTTAGTTTACAGGTGTCACGTTTACTTCCAGATTAGTAAATTACAGAATGAATGTGCAAAACCTCTACCCCTCGAGGACATATATAATCCAAATGAAATCAGCATACACTTAAGCAGTTTAACATAGTATGTAACAATTTAACATTCCACCTCATTATGAGTGCAGATACAACAAGCGAAATAATATAAAGTCATAGATGATAATTGATTCTATTGAAAGCAAAATAAAGATTTATCTGATTTTGATGAAAACAAAATTAACCGGAGAAAAACAAAATCGTACATTTGGTTGTTGTTATAGGAAGGTTAAATTACCATACAGCTAGTTTAATAAGAAAAGTGATGAAGATGGCAACAGGTTGGACTTATTTCTTTCTACAAGATAGCAACGGATTAACAGATGAAGGTACTGCAAGGTTAAATCGATGTATCATATAATATGTGAGCAGTAGTTTAGGTTCACAAGTTCACAACAGAAGATCTATTACACAGTTTATCTCCACAGTATCAGACACTACTAAAAACTTAATGGATGTATTAATTTTAGTACAGAAAGTTTATGACACAGATGAAAATATGAAAATATGTTTGTAAAATTTCAACAATACATAAAATAATTCAAAAGTGAAATTGGGCTATGCTGTTGGTGGTGACGTTATCTTTTTTATGACCGAGTGACATGTTAATGGACATGAGTAGTATCGTTGGATACAATTTACAGGAATCCAAAGACTCTTTTAAACTCGGATTAAACCCTACCATTAATACAGATCTCGAAAAGAACGATATATTTCAAAGACTGACAAATAATCTGTGACAGTACAACAGAAACTTGTGTCACAAGATGAAGCCTGGTTGGGATTGGATTAGTGAAGACACTGAAAGCAATTGCGTTAATAAGATGTTTATTTATAAACGCAATTTGAAGATGAACGAATCTGACACCATTATAACAAAAAGATAAGGAAAATTATATAGTCCCTAACATGGAACTATCAACAACAAGTGACTCAACGAGAAAAAATCAAAGATGAATTAACGAATGGAATCTAAACAAACGAGAATAACGTCCTATCACCAATCAACAAATAGAATTATATGATCTACAAATAATGCATCATAACAATTTATCCACAAGATGGACGCATGAATTATACACGTATCAACATATCGCTCAGTTAGCGATATTTGACATATGGATGCACGAATTTATGAATTTATCACTCATATAGCGATATTGAAATGGGAATGCATGAAATTATGAATCTATCACTCATACATTGAAATGGGAATGCATGAAATTATGAATCTATCACTCATATAGCGACATTGAAATGGGAATGTATGATATTTTGCTCAGATAGCAATAGTGAAAATTACAATAACATGGAACACGTAATATATATAACTATCGTGGCGTCCATCTGACGACCAAGATGTATTTCCGGTTCCACTCGCTCTAGTCAATGGTCAAGGAGCGACCACGCATGGTCCACCCCTCCCAGTCTGTTGAAGGATCCATCGAGAGCCTTCTCATTCAACACAGACCCGCTGGACGCAAAGCCTTGGTCCCTCACATCGAGAACACCAGTACACTCTTCAGAGCCAACGTCACCAGACACAGCGTACACGTCACAAGAAACCCCACAGAGTTCACCAAACCATACACAAGGCAGCTAAAAGTATAACAACTGAACCGTGTAGTACATATGACACGGTTAAGTACTTTTGCATTGATATATGTTGCGCATGCGCGCACATGAATTACATCTCGTTACACATTACATTAATCATTCAATGCATGCAGCGTATAATTAAATCAAATCTGTCTGTTCAGTTACAACAAATAGCTAACTTGAACCAGACTATAGTGTTTCTAATAGCATGGCGTTGTATGACCTAGGTATTGACTCTCTGTAGAATTTAGAATAAATTCTAAAACATCTAATATATGAAATAATTCTGTCATATAAAACGAATAGTAATAGAGAATGCAATCTTAAATTTCACATACCTCTACAGCTGAAGATTGCTCCCGTAAAGAGGTAAGCTTTCTGACAAGACTCGTCGTATTGTAATTTGTTTATAGAGGATTTGCTCTATATGTACCCTAGCTGTGACAAATATGCGCAGCTAGGTACTTGGGTTTTCACTGCAGGCAATTTGCACATGCAGCATGGGTTGAGTCGCGCTCAGTATTTCGAAATAACTAGAGCCAAACAAAATAAACCACTCTCAGGTAACGCTGTACGCGGCAACGAAACCCGAGTACATTTTCGATCACATATACATATTGTTATAAATCACACACAATTCCGTGACAACTTGTTGAGAACAAAAATAAAACAAAGTGTGTACAAATTACTTTGAGTATAAAGATGATGATGATGATGATGATGTTCCACGTGTCAGATCTTCGATGCGATCCGATAGTCAGACGTTCAAATGGCACATGATAATCATGAGGTGAGGACAATTTCCGATTTAGAAACGTCCAAAATATCACGAAACAAACAATGATTTATATTGATATTAATGGTTGCAGGAGCTGCTATAGTTTACTGTTTAAAATAGTTTACGAATTCAGCTAAAGTGATGAGCATCGCTAATTTCTAAATTATGTGCTATGCCTTGTTTACACCTTTGGTCAAAAATGCAAACAACAGGCCAACTAATAGTTGAATGAGCAACATAGCATTTTCAACAAGGAAAGAAACAAACTTTCCAGCTGTTTTCAAAAGCCAGCTGGTGACACTGCCAATAATTCCAGGCAATGTTACTGCTGATTTTATGGTCAACTCAAATAATTACCAATATTAACCAAGCCCATTTCATTTTGTCAACGAAAGAATCATATTTGCCTCATGATGGAGCACTACCGTTGCTTATTCTTCCTGCACTCCCTTCTAAACATTTAACAATAACAGTTGATCTCAACGGCAATTGCTATATCAGCCATTGTTAATACATTTTCTTTGAACAGTTGTTTCAGACTTTCACCTAATGATAATTTCTCGAACTGTGATAGATGTCCAACTAATTGCGCTTTTTTACCTTAAATACTTTCCAACTGTTCTTAGCATGCAGCTTTTTTGTTTGGATCTCTTTCTTTGCTAATGCTGTTTTCAAGTCTTTGCTCTCTTTTTCATACATTTCAGTATCAGATTTTATATATGAAATTTTGGAATTGACAACCTCTACTGCATTGACGTTACCCCTTCATCTCTACTTTGAATTATTCTGTGTTATTCGTCACTTATATTTTCAGCTTGTCTTACCTGGCCATCAAACGGCTTGTTTGTGTTTATTATTTACATCTCTTTTTCCTGTATTACTTTTATCGGTTTTCTTTCCGTAATAGTGAGTTATAGCGGATATTTTGGTTACGTATCCTCAGCAGGACGTACACACGTGTAATTGTCTCTTTGTTTTCACCAACCTAGTGTTTCTAAAAACTCCTTTCCTGTCTGTCCTATTATAGTGCTAGGTGCTGGTATCATTTTGATGCTACCTTTATTTGGGAGTTTGAGCTATCCTGGTATTGACATCAGAATCAAGTTTTTCATAAGAAAGCGTTGTTTGTTTTTTAAATTTAAGTCATTTCTTATCAAGTCGTATTGCGCTTCCTTTATGTCAAGTCCTTTAATTAATCTCCTCCGTGAACTCGTCTAAAGTTGCAGTTAAGACGTTTCGCAATTCAACGTCTTCAGCTGGTTTAATTTCAGCAACACCCGGTGTGGTTCTACTAACATCATTTGCAAGATTTACGGTATAATCAGCTTCTGTTCGAACTTGTGCGAACAACCACATCAGCATCGTCAGCATTTTCTAATTATTTCCTATATAAACTTTCATCACCCTCTGTCATGCTTTATGATTGAAAGTGTACCGAAAGCACACGAACGGCGACGATTTTACCTTTAGATAAATGACCAAAGCAAAACTCAAAAATAATAAGGATTTCTTTTATGTTTCAAAGAGTCTCACCTACGACAACGACTAAAAAATAGAGTCAATAAAAACAGCTGATTGCAAACGGGAATTTAAGTCACTCTCACAAATGGAACATATAAAGAAATAACAGGTACAAATTTCACTAAAAAAGAGTTAGAAAAAAATGGATGTGAACAAATCAAGGCGACATATGAAATATTTGTCAATGCCAACATTTCCAAGTCATTGTCAGACGTTTTGATTAACATTGTGACATAATTGATTAGCAGGTTTTTTCAAGACGATAACTGAGACAGTTTACAGAATGAACTGAATGATGATTACATGATATGAAATACTTCACCGAATTTTGTGATTATTAGCTGGGTTTCCCTCTATGTGTTTTGATTGCTAGCTTGATAACTTTTAAAAATATTAGTTTCAAACGACCAACAGAAAAAGAAGGAAACATAAAATTGTGGAATATGCTTAACAAATGTATACTGGTTGTTTTGTTATTGATGCGTGTGTGTCGTGAACTATAATTGTTACAATAGTTGTCAGTACAGGAGTTGCTGCTTACCATGTATTAAGTTAGTCATCTTAGGTTATTCGACTTTTTTCTTGTCTCTTGTATTCTTCTCCCGAAGAGATTTTATCATTTTTTTTAGTTTTTTCGCTCTTTATCAATGGAGACAGGGTCAGACAATCCAAAAGAGGCACATGATCAATAGTATGGTCATCATCACTGACCCCATCTGGATTTGTGACGTTGAACCATCTACGGTAAAAGTAAATTGATGGAAAATCAAGCACTGGTATTTTTTATGTTCTTTCTGATGTCTCTTAATTCATATAAAAGTATGTTCCTTGGTTGTTTGATATCCCATGTTTTTCTTCATTATAGTATTTTTTACTGTAATATTCATTCATATATTCTGTTTCCTTCTATCCATTTTTCTTGCATTTTTTACTAAGCTAAACTTATTAGTAATAACAATTTTTGTTGTATTCGTTTATTTTTTATTTCATTTGTATCCATTTCTTATGTGTTGTTTTAAACAATGTTTGCAATAACAACAGCTGAACGTACCTATGACTTTTTTCTATTTCACATTTTTTTCACGTATTCTAAACACAATTACCATATGAAAATCAGCTTAAACGTTAATGCTAACACGCTGTCATAGTTGCAAAGAAAAATGTTTTAACTGAATTAACAAGGCAAGAATAAAATAAATTTGAATTACCGCTTAATTACATGTATATTGTTTAATTACTATTTCTTTTTTTTTTTACATATTTTAGTGATAAGATCGCAACGATGAAAACATTTTATTCAGTGATTTTTGCGCAAATTACATGCTAATGTTGAATAACAAAAAAAAACAAAAAAAAAAACAGAAACAATGTATGTTGATCAATAAATAATTCATAACCTCCGTGTGGTACATGGTAGTATTGACCAGTTAGATAAGAAAATAAAATGAATGAGGAATGATTTTAAAGAAATTAAACACATTATATGTAGTGAATAACAAAAAAAAAAACATAGAAACAATGTATGTTGATCAATAAATTATTCATAACCTTCGTGTGGTACATGGTAGTATGGACCAATTGGATATTCAAAAAATGAATGAGAAATGATTTCAATGATTTGAAACAAACGCTTACAACATAAATAGATGCATTCAAAACTGAAATAGATAGAGAGACTCTTTTATAAGGTAGTAGACTTAATACAGTTACAACCGAAATAAACAAAATCATAGACACATTCAAGGCTGAATTTAACACGAGAATGGGCATAAACAGTCTTGCATTAAATATTAGAATGGATGAATTAAAATATAAAATCAATAATAACCAAAAGGAGTTTGAAACGAGAACTAACCTTATGCCTAAGTGTGTATTTCTTTGCAAATTTCGAATTGTTACTGTTTAGGAGTATCCGGATGGTATTGATTTAGGTGTGACTTTAAGAGGTGCAGCTTTAATTGTTAGAGAGACAACTGATTATGAACGCAAATATAGGAAAGGCTTGCTGGACATTTTTAGGTCTGAAACTACACCCGATAGATTTAGTTGCCAGTGATGGATTTAACTATGCTTGATCACGTTTTGCTGAATTCAAGTTAGCCACAGTATACTTAGTGCATCAATGTATAATTCAAATAAAATAATCAATAATCAAACACAATATTTATCAACATGAATATTTAACTTGTAAGATTGGGGTTTCTTGTTTTGATTTTTAAGCTGGATTAGCGGTCAGCAATCAACGTATTCCTCGCTAAGTAGACGCTGAAAAAGAACATGAACTTACCATTGGTACACGTGCAGCACGAAATGTATCTTTAGAGAGTGAAAGAATCAAGTAATAATATCTCAAACAGAACTATGTTTTGATAATTGTATTGAAATACAAAGAAGAAACCATTATATAAACCAAAAACTGGCAGTAGTATCAATATTTTATTTTCACTCATAAATAAAATGGCATATGCAAAGGCACAATTGCCTTTATAAAATGAATGACTAAACCTTTTCATGATATACAAATATTTACATTTGTGGTTACCTGGTTCGTTTATAATAAATTGATTGAACAAGGTATTATGAACAATACATTGAGATGTCAAGATCAGGAGCTGGTAACTCAAAAAATATTGGCAGTGAGACTATACAGTTTGCAGTGTATAGAAAAGATTCCAATGTATAGAACAAATTATAGAATATCATTTGACTTTCTGATTCTAACAGATCATTGTCCGTTTAGCATTGTGCATTTCCTCAGGATTTCAGATTTAAGGTAACACTTGCAAAAGCCTCTGATGTGACAGAATGAGGTAATCAGGACAACGAACTGGAAAACAGTTATATCTTCTGCGATATGATTGCATCTGAATCAATTGTTCAATAGGTAATTACAAATATAGAAATGGAATTGCTTTATTTATGACTACATCACTATGGAGAGAATTGCTGACATTGCAATCAATGCAACTTTAGCAAAATCTCACACTTGATTCTCTCTGAATAAATGTAAAGGGCGTTTTTATATTGTGCAAAAACGAGTACAGAAAGTAATTGAGAAAAACTCAGCTATAGACAAAACTCTAAGTGACCACAGAGGGTTTGCCATATGTGCTCTATACCGAGGATTTATAACTGAGACAACGCTTTACGAAAGGCACAAAGTGTTTCTTTGGCGAACAACAAAAGCACAAGTGTTCATGATTTTATGCTGACAATTCCTGTATCTGGCTTGATATAAGGAGTACACATGATGACAGATTGTATAGTACGGCTCATAAATTAGCTTATGTTCAAGAAGGTATCCACCTCCAAGTCTAGAGGAAAGAAAATTTAAATGCTCAGTAAATGTATATTTATTTTGTTTCACATGCTCGGGTAATATTCAAAACAATCACCTGAAATCAATTATATTTGAGATATTATGAAAGTACCTCAGGAAACCTCATGCCATGATAATTTGTGGAACTAATTGTGGAAAGACTATTTTTGCACTAAATCTGATAGAGACTGGATACATACACTTTTTGTTTTACTACATCGTTATCATCTGTCCGACTTTTCTGTTTAACAAGGCTTACAAAAGAAAGTGGTTACTCAAGGATAACAACGTGATTGTGATAGACCGTGCAGATAAATTAGATAAGTGTTTAGATTTACAAAGGTACAAATATTTTGCTTATTATTGATGACATTGACAATCTTGACGATGTTTAAAAAAACAAAACAAGTAAACTAACCAAAAAAGGCTTTAGTGGTAGCGTCACAGGAATAAGCCGATCAGAGACTGGATCAGTAATAGAGACGAAGCCTGTTGTCAAAAACAGATTTACTAGTAATTAAAGAGAAAACAAAAATAAAAGAAGGTACCGACCTATTATGAGCTATTTCTGACACCTAGCTACACAATAAGACGCATAAGAGTTCTATCTGCTACGCAATTTAAATAAAACAAAGCATTATATATTAAAAGCCTACTGATGCACTAGATATTGCAACTCAAAAGATGCGAAGTGCACAGTAGAGTAGTTACATGTCCGTAATATAGTGTATTTGTGTTGCCAACCAAACGATAAAACGCTCATCGTCATACCTGGATAATGCTGCTGTATTCATCTTGATGTTTTAGATCTCATGTTGGTAAGATCCGTGTAAATTCAATTACTTGTGATTTTTCTTGTGATTAAATAAACAATCTTTGTACAAGTCAAATCTTAAATTCTTTATTATTTCACCTGTTTTATTCCTTTACAAAATTTCCTTTCATATTTTTCTGTTTTGAATGAAGAAAGTTTAGGCTTTAACTCACAAAACTCTCTAATTGGAATGTCATTGAGATTATCCTTAAATAGTCCAGGAACTTTCTTATTCATTTGTGGCAAACAAAATATGTAGTCTTTTTGGTTGTAACTTGTGTCATAAAACTTGATGTTATTATAAATACAAAACAAATCAACATTAGTTATCGACAGTTGCTTACACCGTATTTATTTGTCAACCTGGCATAGTAAAATGCATACATTAGCCATTTAGGTAACTCTGGCACTAAAAAGCCTCCATATGGTTTGGTGTAAAAATATTATGCTCGATAGAGTTCTCATGTATTGACAAATGTCAATATTTTTTAAGACATTTCTTCAGCGATATATCATGCTGTCGATAAAGTTACATATTTTGCACCTTAAAATCTATATATCTGTCATATTCCTTCATATATGCTGTCCAATCTACCTACCTAGTCATCTCTCTCTCTCTGTCTCTCTCTCTCTGTCTCTCTCTCTCTCTCTCTCTCTCTCATACATATTCTCTTTACATACAGCTAAATTAAGTATGTTCTCTAAGTGTCTTGCAGCTCTCAAGCAAAGTATGGCGCATTTTGCCATTCCATGCGTAAAACTGAGACTCACCACCACCACATCCACCACCTTTTGAAGAATTTAGCTCAGGGAATATGAAAATAAATACAACAATCAAAAGGTAATAAAAGTTATCCTTTCACAGGTGTGTAATATTTTTTTATAGGTGTGTAATCGTATCATAAATAAGATCAATCAAAACAAATAATAATAAAAGATGGGGACAAAATAATATGAGACAATATAATCGTCATAGATAAGGGAACACGTGTTAACAAATGTGCTTCATTGTAAAAATGTTACTTAATTGTTCGTTTTTAAATGAGTTGTGCTTACTATTTGAAGTCTACAAACTAAAACCATTAAACTGTGATGAGTCAACATTACATTCAAACTTTATATTATACAGTCGCGAGGGGTAAAACTTAAAACTTGCTTAGTCATGAAACCAGTTGAAGAGCGTCGGCTTTTAAATGGTCCAGATGAAAAGTAAATATTTTCAACTAAATAATAATGGATGTACAAATCATACGAAATATAAAGTACTGAAATATAATTGAAGACGATGAAACTAACGACGACGACGACGGTAATGCTCATAATAACCAGGGTTGGAAAATGTATAACCTATACTCACCTTGCGCAGCACGTCATCTGGATTAGGTGTAATTATTGTTCACATGAGAAAACACCTTGTAAATATTAATAGGAATCTTGAATTAGATACATTTAAAATGTCATAGTGATCTCTCTCTCTCTCTCTCTCTCTCTCTCTCTCTCTCTCTCTCTCTCTCTCTCTCTCTCTCTCTCTCATGACGGTCAATGATCAAATATTTAATCGGGTTACATCTCCACCATATGGTAAATAATTATATCACTTTATCTGGCTCACTGCTGGCATTCAATATTATTATCTCTATTGAATGTGGTAACTACCGGCTAATTTACTGTTCCACACGTATTGTGCCATTTCGGCAATAATAATGCGGGTAACTGGGTATCGGATTTACCTTAATACTGGGAAACTCACTTATGCAGGAATATGTTAACACAACACCCACAAAATCGCCAGATTCATTTATAATTTTATTTTTATTAGGCAAATCCTACTGGAACAACTAATACTTTCGCATTTTCCCACTAAAGTATATGCAACGAGTCAAAGAGAGAAGAATACAATTCTCTCTCTCTCTTTCTTTCTCTCTCTCTCTCTTTCTCTCTCTCTCTCTCTCGATCTCTCGAACTTCCAATCGATTGAACGCATAGTTTGACAAGCAATTTCATTAAGAGTATATAAAGTAACATTCCGTAATGTTGCGTCTACGCAATAATATTACTAGAAACAAAATAGAACAAAGCTATCAGAATTCGTTTTGTACCATTAAATTTGTAGCACAAGAGCTTGAATCCTATTTTGATTTGTACGTTGCTATATACAAACGTGCAATCTCGCAACGAACTAGTCAGATTAGTGACAGATTTTGGTCTCCGAAAATGATATTAAAATTAAGCTGTATCTCTGATATATTAGATCTTGTCATCTGTAAATGTTAATACATAATTTGTAAGAAAGCCCAAATAACAATCAGCATAGATATCTATTTAGATTGGTTGTGATAAAACGACTTAATTAAAACATTGATAATTAAAGGTTCATCGCAGAGGATTGGAAGTACCCGCTGACTCACTTTTCACTGACTTTTGAGAAATATTCATCATATCGGAATTGAATTTCTGAAACTGCCATGCTTTTGACACTCAAAAACAAAAACGTGTTGAAAAGGGGAGCGAAAATGACGCGACGATAACCTTGAAATGAAGAGGGAAAGTTTGCAAGTCGGATCTTATAACTGATGTGACTGGGTCTTGCTCATAACCCAAAGTTCCGCGTTCAGGTTGTTTTTCACGCCCTTCATTCACACTGCCACTGACAAATTAAGCAGGACAATGGAATATTTTTTCTTTTGTAGACACGTAAGCGTAAGGAACGGATGAGGGTTTTGTCTCCTGGCGCCAACTTAGTGAGAACTACGTCTGATGTGTCACATACTGAACACCAGAAACAGCAGACAACACAAATAAGGGGATGGTAATCTAAAGACAACTCTAAAGGGATATGCAATGTGTTGTATACGCCAAGGGGTGTGCAATGTGTTGTATACACCACTACGATCAATCCATTAATTTGATTTGCATTGATTTTTCAATCGCCTGAATGGCCCAGATTTGTTTTGTTTTCGACTTAACAAACGTAGCATTGATGGGACGATGTGTATCATTCTACATATCTGACAAATCCTCGACAATATCGCAGTGGCGGCGCGAGGGAAGGGTCGGGAGGTGGCAATTGCCCTCGGGCGCCAGGCGAAGAGGGGGGGGGGTGCTGTCTGGAGCTTTTTGTTTCTTTTTGCAGCTGAAATTTTCATAGTATTTCACCTCACATTAGGGCAATTCTTCACAAAACTTATATTCAGATGGAAGATGGGGGGAGGATGAGGTTGGCAACTGACATAAAACTTGTTCTCTTTGGCAAAGTAGGGGCGCCACTAAAGAACATTGCCCCTGGGCGCCACGAACCCTCGCGCCGCCACTGCAGTATCGTATTGTTTACTCATGAAATTAACTGTTTAAGAATATACCATGATTCAACAAACTATATGGCATGATTTGTGCCTTTTCTTTAGCCGAGCCATGTATACAAAATGAGACAACAATGGGCAACTGTTTAAGTTACTCAAACAGCTGTACGTATTATCAAGGTGGCTATTGCTATTGAATTGAAATCAGCAGATCGAAACTCACCAGCTAAGGCGGGGCACGAGTTGTTGATGAACATACACACATACATACATACATACATACATACATACATACATACATACATACATACATACATACATACATACATACATACATACATACATACATACATACATACATACATACATACATACATACATACATGCATGCATACATACATACATGGTATATGTATTGTTGAGGGTTTGCATGTTACAAAAACCCGACATGTTTTAATTTTAAATTGCAAATAATTATCACAATATATATATATATATATATATATATATATATATATATATATATATATGCAAAACAGACTATTTATATTGAAACTGGAAACTTACAGTAACACTGTGAAAGAAGTTGGATCAATATTTGATAAAATGAGAAGAAAAGGGTCCAATTGTCTTGCGTTTTCTAATATATGCTTCTCGTGTATTTCAGACAATTCACTGTTTCCTGTACACCACGAGATTGCCTTCTTCCATAATTAAAAAAAACATAATTATTGAGTGACATACGTTCAAGCCAATGAGTGTCTGCTAAGGTCCGTGATAAAGTAAATGAAGAACGATGATCAGATAGCACTGTTTTCTAAGGTCACAATAGGCCATCCAATTTCAAATTTTACATTATCATTAAACGCGGAAACATCCATGCCATCAGACATGCGCATGGAAGCATAGCTTCCGACATTAAAAGTTGCCGATATTTCAGTATTATTATATTCGTTTCGCAACGTATAAGTTATTGAATGTAAATTATTGATAACAGTTTCATTCATTTATTATTTAACAATCTTCATGTTAAACAAGCTGCAAAGGTTTTCTCTCTCTTTTATTGTAATTTGTGTTGTTGTGTGTTTTAAGCATGCATATTTTCTGTAGTCTCTTATCATTTTCAGAGGGCTAGTATATTGTACGGACGGAGTATAAACACATTGCTAGAAGTTATTTCAACTCTATATATTTTTTCATGGCAAATAAAGAATAAATTATGAATAGGAAACACATAACATAGGCAGCACCACTTTTCTTTTGCATTGTGTTATACTCTGAATACATTTTGATAACTGCTGTTTTTATGTGTTTCTTTCTAAATATTGATTATTTTTTTAAATCATCAACAATTGCGTTTAAGTTATTTCCATTTAATTCTGCATGTTAAGCGTTTCCAGGACATAATTTTAACTGTCCAACTGCGAAAGAAAAGTTATTCAAGAAACGTTCCGGTTATATCGCGCAAACTTTTTTTTCGGGGGGTGGGGGAGCCGCTGGTTCTACCCCCACCCACATTTGGATCGGCCTCCGTAAGGATATACTCTTGGTCAAAAGATGAAAAGTAAAACAAAAAAGATCACTAATTCAGATTCTGCTCACCAAGTGACAAAAGAATTGTCGTTCTTTGTCCACGGGTCGACTGAGGTATTAATCTCGTTCAACCCGACTGTTAATGGTCTATACACACGATTGCAATGCTCAGATCGAGGCTTACCAAAACTCTTGTAATGTTGCTGATTGTTTGACAGGATTATTCATGTTTTCGCTTCTGCATGAATATCTTGCAAATCGTCAAACGGTGGCACTAACTCACTGAGTACATAAAATGGGCACGCATTGCCCTCATCTGGAAATGGGCACCCATTGCCCTCATCTGGAAATGGAAACGTATAGCCCTCATCTGGAAATGGGCACCCATTGCAGTCATCTGGAAATGGGCACGCATTGCCCTCATCTGGAAATGGGCAGCCATTGCCGTCAACTGGAAATGGTCACGTATTGCCCTCATCTGGAAGTTTGTTGAGCTGACTTGTGCCCTGAGGAAACTCCTGAATTACGATGTGCATGCGGAATAATAATATGGACTACTTTCCAAAAAGATGCTCTTTACTTAGCGATGGCCTATATACCTTGGGCCTTAATGTACCATACCTGACACAAGTATTGGGGCCTTAATAAACCATACATGAAACAAGTATTGGGGTCTTAATGTACCATACGTGACACAAGTATTGGGACCTTAATGTACCATACTTGACACAAGTATTGGGGCCTTAATGTACCATACTTGACACAAGTATTAGGGACGATAACAAGCATTTTGCAAATAATTTAAACAGTAAATATAATAATGGACACACATTTTACTTTTGAAAACAAAATTCGCTTGCATTCTGTTATTTTATAACTTTTAATCACGCGCTTGAGAAGGGGAGGGGGTAGCAGCAGCATTATCAGTTTTCTTCCTCAACTTTATGTGGGGGGTTTTCTAACAATATACATGTATTTCCTAAGGATGAAACAATAAACATGTATTTCCTATGCGTAAAACGAAATTAAATTTGAGTATAATCAAGCAGTTTAAGAATGTATTAGATGAGATCTGTGTCACTTAAATGTCATGAGACAGATGAATGAAGAAACAAAAACATAAACAGAACAAAACATCATAACTTCTTATATAAAAAAATTTACTCTAATGTTTTGTATCTTCGTAAGATCAAGGAATGTTGCACTTGCACTAAAGAAAAGTACTCAAATATTTTCTTTGTAGAGAAATATGTATGCAGTGGCGGCGCGAGGGGGTGGGGTGAGGGCAATTGCCGGCGGGCGCCAGGCGAAGGAGGGCGCCGTCCGTATTTTTTATTTTTATTTTTATATTTTTTGCAGCTGAAATTTTCATAGTATATCACCTCACCTTAGTGTAACGGGGGCAATTCTTCACAAAACTTATATTTTGGAGGGGGGTGGGGGGAGAAGAGATAGGTTGGCAACTGACATAAGAAATGTTCTCTATGGCAAAGTAGGAGCGCCACTAAAGAACATTGCCCCCGGGCGCCTAGAACCCTCGCGCAGCCACTGTATCTATGTTTGCTTCAGTACGTATATTTGTCTTCAAACTATGTCTTTAAGTGATGTAGTGTATATGCTTCATTTTAGTGATGTCATTGTTTCATAACCTGTAATATGGATTTTTTGACAATAACTGTCTGATTTCCTATTGGAAAAAAGCTGTATGTAGTTTTAGTCAGATTTGGATGGAGAGACAAGTGGGTTTTATATATCCCAGTGAAGTTGAACCAGCTACTGGTAGTTTAACAATTAATTGAATACTTATTAAATTCCATTGAACTAAGTTATGTTTCCTTAATAAATAGTCTGGTTCAATTAATTATGGATTCAGTTACTGACAAACTAACGGTTTTAAAATCAGAGATATGATAATACCACACAACAAACCCCACCCCTAATCCTACAACCCCTGCTTTCAGTATCTGTCTCTATGGTTTCCACAAAACAGCTCTATTTTTGGACCAAATACCTCTACCAAACTTCCCTATGAGAATTGACTTAATTATCCTCGAAAGAAAAAATATGCTACTGATATAGTGTTCCAAAGTGTCAATATCAAGGTCAACTGATTTAGTGGTCCAAAGTTTCAATGTCAAGGTCAACTGATATAGTGGTCCAAAGTTTCAATGTCAAGGTCAACTGATATAGTGGTCCAAAGTTTCAATGTCAAGATCAACTGATATAGTGGTCCCAAGTTTCAATGTCAAGGTCGACTGATATAGTGGTCCAAAGTTTCAATATCAAGATCAAAGAGAAACCCAAGACAAGGAATTTTATTTTTAATATTCCTGCTGATACTATGTAACCCAGGGCAGATGAATAATGTACCATTTATATTGTATTATCTTCTTTTACTATTTTATTGGCTTATCAATCATTTTCAAAATATGTTAAAGAGTGATCAACTCAACTGGGCCTGTAATCATTCCAGGAAGTTTAATTTTTTTTTTATATTTATTTATTTATGTCGGCTATTTTCTCATTGGAATTTAATTTATCAGGTAAATAAAAAACGGAAGAAGATAAAGGAAAATAAAACAACTTATATAACATTAATAATAATAATAATAATAAGAAGAAGAAGAAGAAGAAGAAGAAGATGGAGAACGGGAATCTGTATTGCCTGTAACATTTTATGCTACAGATATAGGTTTCTGATGATAACAAATGTGTTGTATAATGTTGCTGCAGTGATGATCTTGATGATGGTGATGATTGTGAGTAGTAGTAGTAGTATTGGTTGTGGTGGTGATGATTGTGGATAGTAGTAGTAGTAGTATTGGTTGTGGTGGTGATGATCTAAATGAATTTATTCAAACGACATAAAATATCATCTGTAAACATTAAAGTAAAGAACATCATTTAAATAGTGCAGAATTCTGAGACTCTCTAGTATATCCTAAGGTAACTGCAGACCACTTGAGCTCACTCCCCCTCTCCCCACCCCCACCTCTACCCCCACCTCCGACACACACACACCCACCCCATGCCGTCTTCTGACAGATCTCGCATTAATGCTTACAGCAGTGGTTCCCACATTTTTTGATCGCGACCCTAAATACCATCTTTTGCGACCCAAAATGCAGTACTAGTATAGGGTCCTCGTGACCCGGGGTTTGGGAACCAATGGTTTTCAGCTCAAGATAGAGTACCTGTTTTAAATAAGATAACAGTTATGCAGTCTTGTCAATTTTATATTCTATTTGGAAAAATATTTCTTTGTAAAAGTGTCATGTTACGGACGCAATACTTTTCATTGTACCAAACACACGGACGTGAAATAATTATATCCCAGTGGTGACGTAGTTATTAACTTCCCTCAGGGCACAAGTCAGAGTTACAAACTTTGATCTGCTCATTGCCCTGCTCTCCCACCAATACATTCTAACACCTCTTTTGTACATAATAAATATGTTTATGTGTGTGTGTATATATATATATATATATATATATATATATATATATATATATATATATATATATATATATATATATATATCTATATATATATATATATCGCGTATGCACAAATAGTGATGATGGACTTTACGATATAGCTGATGTATTTTTTAGAGAGAAGAAGAAAAAAAAAGAAAGAATGAAGAAATGAGCGACACCTATCAGTAACATTTAAATGTACAGACCTTTACCAGACTCTCATTTGGCATAGATATCTCAGAGTCACGCGAGAATTTTGTTACATGAGACTACTAATGTATAGTATGAATTGGCTTTTGTTGTTGGATAACAGTACACGCTTAATTTAAGGAAAAAAGAAAACTGCAGGAATTAGTTTGTTGTTGGATAACAGTACACGCTTAATTTAAGGAAAAAAGAAAACTGCAGGAATTAGTTTGTTGTTGGATACCTGTACACGATTGATTTAAGGAAAAAAGAAAACTGCAGGAATTAGTTTGTTGTTGGATAACAGTACACGATTAATTTAAGGAAAAAAGAAAACAACAGGAATTAGTTTGTTGTTGGATAACAGTACACGATTGATTTAAGGAAAAAAGAAAACTGCAGGAATTAGTTCGGTAATGATGATGTTTAAACCAAAATAAGTCATATCAATTCTAATTTATTTTAATCGCACATTTTAGTCCATCTCGTAAATAATGATGTTATTTAAATTATACTACTTCTGCTGCTGCTGCTGCTGCAGCACCTGAATTACAGCCTGTTTGTATTCTTAATCCTACAACAACAATTAGTACTACAATCAGCTCAGTTATGCAAGGGAATCTACTTTCATCACAAGAAGTGAATTGATATCACAATTATCGTTCAACTATATCCAAAGCTTAATAGAAATATTTTAGAAAGGTGTATATATCTAAGCGTTATCCCATTTTAAATGAAATAAATAAATACTGTTTTTTATATCTATTCCATGATAGTTGTTCAAGTTGTCTATGTAAGCATCTCTTACTTTTTAACTAAATATTTGAGAATTGCTATGGAGATATGTACATCCAAAGTTATGTATACAGAATTATCATATGTAGGATTTTCTATTATAGGATTACAACTGACCATATCATACCATCATAAAATGACAAATGGTGTGTGTGTAGTAGTAGTAGTAGTAGTAGTTGTTGTTGTTGTTGTTGTTGTTGTTGTTGTTTTTGTTGTTGTTGTTGTTGTATCCAAATCCGTACTGCTATCTTTGGAACTTATACATTAATATTCAAAATAGTATTGTAACACAAATGCAGCTTTATAACTGTCTTTTTTTTTACAGTACCCAATTATCATCTAATATACAGTAAAGTCGATAGCGGTTACTTTTTTCCGATGACAACATAGACAATTAATAGTAACATAACATAACCCTGTTTTGCCGTAAATGTTTTACTCTAAATTTTCTGTTTCTTAGATTATCATACTTAGATGCAAATATATTGAGAATGACATTACAAAAGAGACATAACCAAATGAAGCAACGCACAGAACGGAAATTATTACACCATACCGTTTTATATGCATGTATGTATATAGATATAGGTACGTATGTATTCATGTGACTCTCTCTCTCTCTCTCTCTCTCTCTCTCTCTCTCTATATATATATATATATATATATATATATATATATATATATATATATATATATATATATATATATATATATATATATAGTATAGTCACCTATTGTGTAGCTCTCCTCAAGAATGGATGGAACAAGGTATACGGTATCTGATATGGTATGTGTATCTGATACGGTATATGTATATGATACGGTGTATGTATATGATACGGTATATGTATATGATACATCGTTGTTATATTTGCTTATCAAAATTTGTTTCATAAAAAGAAATTTTAAAAATGAATCTGTAATGAGTCTTTCTGTTTTAACTGAAAAATAAGCAAGTATTGTTTCTATGTATGACAGACACAGCAAACGCAATTATAGAAATAATTATAAATCAAATTATTCTCTCCCAAATTCATCTTTATAGAATATATAAACCTTTTCAACTTTAAAATGAATCTAATCTAAAGATCAAAAGGATATTCATTTATATTGCGATAATCGTCAATATCGTTTTTCTCGCATAGACTTATCGCTCCTGCCATAAAAGCTCAGAAGTGCCTTTTAGACAAAATAACGTGGGTTTATCCCAACAAAAATATTATTGTGTATCTCTCATGCACACCAATAAATAAATCCCTTGTATGCAGCAATGTTTTTGTTATCACAGATCAAATGCAATATCGTCGAGTATTCGTATCTTCGGCAGGATCAGCAACATTTACATTGATAACGTCCTTAAGGAAAAGGCAGTGGTGGATATGATGGTAAATTTAATTTATCAACTGCAGATAAGTATGATGTTTATGCCGCTGTTAGACCGCCTCTTTGAGTCTCTCTCCTTTTTAAATTGTATGTATGTATGTCATTTTACAAACACACACACACTCATATATATATATATATATATATATATATATATATATATATATATATATAATATTATGCATATAGCAATGTACGAGATGTAAACATTTTTAATTAAAAGGAAACGAGACTCTGTGTGTGTGTGTGTGTGTGTGTGTGTGTGTGTGTGTGTGTGTGTGTGTGTGTGTGTGTGAAAAGTAAACGATGGTTACTCAGTTTAATAGTAGACATAGTTCAGCAAACAAGAATGTAGAAAATTTCTCCTTCACCCATTTGTCGTTGTAGAGTAGAATACTGGATATTAGGATCAAGGAAAATATTCAATGCAGAGAACTTCCGTGCGTTTTTGAAGCATAACTACAAGAATGATGTTTTAATTTTCTGACAGTCGATATTTGCCCTTTTCTCGCCAACAAATCTTGTTTAGCAATCTATTTTTCATGTAATACGCCCTTGCATGCATGTGTGTTAACACCCATGTGATGTCACCCATACTCTAAGATGTACGTTGGATTTGGTAAGGTCATTTGAAGATGAATGCTTTTGTAGAAAATATATGCCTTTCTCAAAAAAAAATGTTACTTCGAAACAGAAGCTTAATGTTTAATGTTTCATGTTTCCCGTTTCAAAAGGCAAATGGTAAAGTTGAAGAAAAAGTGAAATTGTGTGTACGATCTTCAAGTAGGAATGCTGACTTTAAGTCATTGTTGAGGAGTGGAAGAAATCTGTTTAATCGATTTCGAGCAATAGGACCTTTCGTGCGTATCGACGTGTAAAGTTGCTGTGTGGGACAAATAACTCGACGTGCAAAGTTGCTGTGTGGGACAAATATCTCGACGTGCAAAGTTGCTGTGTTGGACAAATAACTCAGAAAGCTTAATAGAGAATCATATCATTCATTTTTTTATGCTATAAACGTAGTCAACATTTTTTGGGGAAATTACAACGACAATTCATCAACAATTTTGAGCTCGATTTCGATAATACTACCATTTACCAAATCTATAGACACCACTATCTATTAACCAAATCTATAGATACCACTATCTATTAACCAAATCTATAGATACCACTATCTATTAACCAAATCTATAGATACCACTATCTATTACATGAAAACTCTTAACGTACCAATAAGGACCAAAACGAAATATAACCACCTGCGACTACCAAATTACTGTTATCTTTGTGTATTTTAACATGTGTTATAGATTCCGTTTTAAAGGTAATGTACCTAATCATTTAAAGTCCAACTGCATAACAGAATGTGAGAATCACATCATTGTTGTGAAATATTACTCAATGTGGATGGCACATGCGTAAAATATATTGCTTAAATTTCGAAAACGAAAGTACGGTGTGATGATAATTCTGTCAATAATCAGGTTTATTAAGTCTACCGTTAATTATGATTGATTTTGCACGAGACTTTCAAATGCGTATGAAAATAAAAGGAAAAGATGTTCATTTAGTATATATTAAGTTTGAGAAAACACTTCTGTATTTTTCGAAAATAACTCGATAGATTTTGATTCCAATGGAATATGATAAATCATAAAGATAAAATGATAATTACATTTCATACTGTTTTCAAACACTAACATAAATCACATATATCAGGCCTCCCTCTCCAGGTGTCGACACCGCCACCAATTATATTTACTTTTCTGTCACTGGATATCTCCCCGGGTCACGTGCCTTGCATGTTACACGGTGATTTGTTATGCAAAGAGGCTAATAGGTCAGGGTGAGTTTTTCAGAATGGTGCAAGTAATTACACGAGGTTTCTAATTAGTGGGATATCTTCGTTAAGACGGGAAATCACGGGTCTTTTCTTTTTGTTATATGCTTATGTTTATCGCTCACTATCTTTTCTTTTATCTTCTTTGCAGTGTTTAACACCGAATACCTATAATGTGGGAAAATATTACAGAAATGTACAAACTCATATCCCTAATTATGTTGAAATTTTAATGGATTATTTTATCTCATGAAACGCTCAAAAAGGAATGTATTTTAGTGCGATATATGTAGAAGGCTATGACAGGATATCCGTTCAGAGAGAAAAGGAATTTCGTCAAAAGCCATGTCCACAACACCAGATAACTACAGGTTACTTTAGTAATTACTTTCCCAGAGTGTCTGTTTCACTTGAGAAGAATATTCCTACCATTTTTTAATTAATTCTTTTATTAATTGTTGTTATTTAGATAAATAGACTCTGATTGTGTACATATACATACATATATATATATATATATATATATATATATATATATATATATATATATATACAATGTTCTATAATTTTAGCCGCAAGTGTTGAATAAATGATAGTTAATTAGCAATTAGTTATTCCATCGATACATATGTCTACTAAGTATATAGTTTTCTTGTATTACCTATATATTAAATCTATTATCCTACTTCATTAGTCTCTAGATATCTTTTTTTGTACGAAGAAAATTTAAGTGATATAATTTTCATTCGTTTGCAAGCGTTTTAAATATAATACCCATAAGCAGATACTAATTTGTTCTGAACTTACGTAATTCGACAACAAAATTTCGTGTGTATTATTGCTTTGAATATGCAAACTAAAGAAACACAATTGTTTATTTTTATAATTACTCGGATTATTCCCTTTGAATGATTCAAACTTATCAATTTCCAATGGTGACCGATATTATATGAATTTGTATTATGTGTAAATTATACTACATCGTTGAAACAAACCCGAGTACAGGTTGAAAAACAAAACTGTAGTAGTAGAAGTAGTAGTGGTAGTAGTAGTAGTGGGATTTATAGGCACATCAGCACAACATTGGCTATATGATGCTGATTGAAAGTAAAGCTCTAAAAATGTAAATATTGCAAAAGAAACAGAAAACCTTCGAAAATAACAAAAACATTAGGTACTAAATGATAAAAGTTAAAAGGTAAAAATGTTAAAATTCTACAAAAGGTATATAAAAAAAGATGAAGGTGAGACATGTAAATTCCTTACAATATATGGTGAAAAAGAGAAAACAAAAATGCATCTCACTTTGATTTAGAACATAAATTCATGTTGTGAATTACATGGCGCATTTTGTAGAAGATTACTTTTCTTGTTATTTATTAATTTGAATAATATCTTATTTGAATCCAATCGAACGCAGTTTGGTCCCTTTATCAAAGCTCACTTCAATGTTAGAGTGGGACCAAACTGACCATATGTAATTCTTACTTCTTCTCATTTGATGATGATGATGGTGGTGATGATGATGATGATGACGATGACGACAACGATTATTATTATTATTATTATTATTATTATTATTATTATTATTAATATCACAATGACAATTCTGATTTTTAAATTGAAAAATGTCTACTGTGGGATATATCTTAAATATTACAGTGCTTTATATATTCAGCTGGTAGAGCGTCGGACTCGTAATTCAAGAGTTGCGGATTCCATACCCGACCAGGCCAGCTTCTGTGTGTCCTTAGGAAAGACACTCGCTCCTATTTCCGAGTCATGATATGGCCAATAATGTGTTTAAAGTGCCGTTAAAAACAAACCATGAAATCCTTAATGGATCGGGAATTTTGATAAGTACGAAACATTTCAGTGGCACGAATGTTGCATTTCACTAGAACCTAATCATGTCTGTCTGCGCCAAAAAAATAACCGACTAACATTTTACCATTTTTTAAAAACCATATTCGTCTTGATTTGTTTATGGACTATGCAAGTAATGATTTGGGTCCTATTGTATCGATTCGTACACTATTTGCTGTCTGTCTTAAATTGATAGGTACCTATTATCTTGTAGTATATATATATATATATATATATATATATATATATATATATATATATATATATATAGGTATGTAGGTGGATAGATAGATAGTTAGGTAGATAGATAGATTAAATAGGCAGGTAGGTACGTAGATAGGTATGTAGGTAGGTAGATAGATAGATAGATAGATAGATAGATAGATAGATAGATAGATAGATAGATAGATAGATAGATAGATAGATATGTAGATAGATAGATAGATAGATAGATAGATAGATAGATAGATAGATAGATAGATAGATAGATAGATAGATATGTAGGTAGATAGATAGATAGATAGATAGATAGATAGATAGATAGATAGATAGATAGATAGATAGATAGATAGATAGATAGATAGATAAATGGATGGATGGATGGATGGATAGATAGATAGATAGATAGATAGATAGATAGATAGATAGATAGATAGATAGATAGATAGATAGATAGATAGATAGATAGATAGATAGATAGATAGATAGATAGATAGATAGATAAATGGATGGATGGATGGATGGATGGATGGATGGATAGATAGATAGATAGATAGATAGATAGATAGATAGATAGATAGATAGATAGATAGATAGATAGATAGATAGATAGATAGATAGATAGATAGATAGATAGATAATGATGTGAAATTAATAAATCGTTTCCTGGAGAAAGAATCTTAAGTATATTTTGTCAAAGTAGAAATGGAGTTTCAGTACTTGTAATGTCGTTTGCAAGATCGGAAATTGTACACAGATTGCACGGTAACCAAACGGTACGGCATTCTAAGAAAACGGTCGGAAACAATGCCAAGACGAGACGGTATGAATGTTTGTCATTTTGGGGGATTTAACACCAATTCTAGCACATGATAGACTATACATGGCGGCCTGTAAATTGGTAGGGGAAGAGCCAGGGAATAACCACCCACCCACGGAAAGCTACTGGCAAGCTTTCTCGCATGCTCACGTTGGCTGAGGCGAGACTCGAACCCACGCAGACAGAGATGAGATGTGAGATTTCTGTAATAGCGAGCCTTAAAACACTCGGCCAACCGGGGACCCCTGATGATATGGAACGGTACGAAATTGTACAACATGATACGAAACGGCATGCTTGCCAGGTAACAAAGAAACAATTTGAAGGGCTGTTTTCGAAGGTTAGAAGTTATACTGGTTTAAGTACGATTTACAAGGAATCTATTAACTTTGCTAAACTTAATTTAAAGCAGAAAATCTAATTTTAATAACTATAGGTGGCGAGACTCTCGGCAACTATCAGGAAATGGTGCTGAATGGTGCGGTACGGTACGAAACGGTGCGAACACCAAGAGACCATTGATCGACGGTTAGAAATGGTACAAAACTGTGCGGTACGGAAACGGTACGCAAACATGGTTGCAAAAGACGTAACAAATACTGTAAAATCGCTCGAGGGCATAATCGAATTACGGACATTTGTTCTTTTTTTTCTGAGAAAATTGCTTTCTTTGAGCATTACTTCCAGGTTTTCACACTCACGCCAAAATGTCTTGATGATGTTGACCGCATGCCCCATGTCAAGACGTTCTTTATCGTATTGTAATAATGGCAGTATTATGACTGCAATGTCAGATTCGTAATTTGCAAATGACGAGAAATGTTTATGATTAGATTTAGGAAATCTGCACAACATCAGGCAAGGATGGTTGTTATTGGATTATTGTGTTCATTATGGACATGAGTGTGAATATTTTGTGAAATATTGCTGCAATTTTTATGGAGATGTTAGTTCTTGTCATTTTGTATTTTACATGAAGTTTTGGAATTAGTTACATTTTTTTTTTAAAACTTTTCTAACAATATGAATTGTGACAAGAAAACAACATTTCAGTTTAAACTTTATTCATATATTGAACAGTGGACAAAAAAGTTATAATCAATTGAGTTCGATTTGAATCCCCATATTTTGAAATACTGAATTTTCCAAGCGATCTTTGCTCCATTCAACTAACACCTCAAACACAATTTTTTCAGATAACAAATCATGTACACAATACAAAATGTTACTATACGTTAGCCGTATTGCATGTACACCGGATA
>JAQPZY010001124.1:987500-995000 GCA_029931535.1 Margaritifera margaritifera
TTATAGTAAATAAACGGAGGAAAGTTTACTGTGGTTTTCTATGGAACAGTGTTTGCTGTGGGTTTCGAGGCATTATCGGAACAGTGAAGGGTCTACTGGAAAATATTACCATGGCGATGTTATCCTTTAGCCTCAGCATTAAAATCCATTTATGACTTAATTCACCACATGCAACACGAATCGAATCCATGGAAATTCACCGGGTAATGCAACTTTAATGGAGTTACGTGAACTATATTTTCCTCGGATATACGTAACAAGTGTACATATATATTCAGTAAGCAATCACGAATGCGTAGATATCGTTGCAGATATATTTTAAAATAAATATTTGTAGGTCTTTATATGTAGATGTGCAGACTGTATTTTGACTAAATAAATATTTATATCAATATTTAAACATTTATCTGGTATATAAAAGAGCATCCATATACCCATTTATCTCTCTATCGATGGATAAACAAATGGATTAATTGATTGAATTTTACGTCTATGTGAACAGCACATCAAAAAAATGTATGGACTCTGCAACATCTAAACCAAATCTTTCGGGGTAATGTTTGTCAGATGAGTATTGTATTGGCAAATGCAGGTTCGAATGCTGTGATACATTTTCTTTTATCTCAAATATTTTTTTTGTCCATCCAGTTTTTTCTAACTAACAATTCAATCTCATAATCAAGCTGTTTTTACTGCAAAATACAAATGTTAAATAGTAGAGAACTGTTTATTTGTTTCTAACGTCAAAATAAGTTGATTAAATAAGCCTTGTCACAGCCGTATTATACAACCAGATAACCAGGAATTTTTGTCTAAGATGCACCTCAGTGACAAGCAACTCGCTCTCCTAATTTTCGAAGATATAATTTTGATGTTTATTTCCTAATATGTCTTTCTTGCTATACGAGTTTGATGTTTATTTCCTAATATGTCTTTCTTGCTATACGTGTTTGAAGTTTATTTCCTAATATGTCTTTCTTGCTATACGTGTTTGAAGTTTATTTCCTATTATGTCTTTCTTAATATACGATTTTGATGCTTACTTCCTAATATGTCTTTCTTGCTATACGAGTTTGATGCTTACTTCCTAATATGTCTTTCTTGCTATACGAGTTTGACTTTTATTTTGTCATATGTCCTTCTTACTACACGAGTTTGATGTTTACTTCCTAATATGTCTTTCTTGCTATACGAATTTGATGTTTATTTCCTAATATGTCCTTCTTGCTACACGAGTTTGATGCTTACTTCCTAATATGTCTTTCTTGCTATACGAATTTGATGTTTATTTTGTCATATGTCCTTCTTGCTACGCGAGTTTGATGCTTATTTCCTAATATGTCTTTCCTGCTATACGAGTTTGATGATTATTTCCTAATACGTCCTTTTTGTTACACGAATATGATGCTTACTTCCTAATATGTCCTTCTTGCTATAAGAGTCTGAAAGCTTCTTTCCACTGTTTGGACAAAAGTATTTATATTTACCATCTTAAAGGTAAGAATGGTATAGCTTGCAGACCATACTACTGGCCTGTTTACATCCAAAAGTATCTTTTGTAACTATTGTTTCCACAAAATTTACATGATTTATCTTACAATGTATCTGTGCCTTCTTGCAGAGACTCTTCGTGCCACTTCAACACAACATACGTGTAGTTGTGTAGTTTTTTTTTTTAGAGAGAGATTTTACTATAATTCATCTTCCTTTACTTTTTTATTTTTATTTCTGCATAAGAGTGAAGAGCCAAGATATTTTCTTCTGAGGTCACACATCCTTTCTGAATCTTTTACTGGTAAAAAGCTTATATCTTGATTAAACAAAACAATTCTGCAAATACAATGTTGTGTGTATATATATATATATATATATATATATATATATATATATATATATATATATATATATATATATATATGTATGTATATATATATATAACATTCTTTTTGCTGAAGAAATTATTGGGGACTGTCTTAAAAGAATAGCTTGTTTTCATTATACAATTTGCGAATAAATCGGTAAATCGGTAAACTCTATCTAGAATCCCCTTCTTACCGAGTATTATAAATGCTTGTTTATGTAGGAGAAAAACTAGAAATAAGCAAACCTTTATTTTATTGCATCACAATTACATTTTAACTTTGAACGAAGATCTTAACTGTCATGTTCTTTCACATATTGATCCAGAAATAACATGCAGTTCAGCTCAATTACTAGTAGTTTTTATCGGTACTAATAATTATGGAAATGGAAGCTTACCTTGAAGCCACAGGTAATTAACGTTGTTGTGGACTGGTCAGTAATTGAAGCTATTTATAATAGCACAACTGTTGTATATAATAATCGATCTTCTTGATTTTGCAGCAAATCATAGTCATGTAAAATCTTTGTATATTTTGATATTCTAAAATCGATGTAGATTTGTGCAAAAATTGTGACGGACGTTTTGTGGTCAAACTTCTGTTTTTTATTCATTTGTAAAACATACTATATATGACTATCGAACATTACTAACTTGTAAGGTGTGCTTCATGTAATTTAGAATCGTCACGTTTCGGGGAAAACCGGAGGGAGAATATTCGCTTGCTTTCCATGCCTAATGTGCAAACAGTAGCTGGATTGTTCCATTAAAGGCTGTTATCTTGTCTTCTCTTTATTTCACTCATAAGTTACGAAATATTTGGGACTCCGTTTCTAAAGCGTTTCTAAAGAATGGTTCGTAGATGATAGTCACAAAAAAAAATATAAAAAAATAAAAAAATTATGACTTCTATGATAAAGACTTTAGTTGTGATGAACATGAATTCAGTGAACGAGAAAGTTTGTTGAAAAAAAGGTATAAATATATTCTAGTATTGGTATACACCTCGTGTAAAGTATAATTTTGTATACTATTTGTATCTATACAGATTTCTAAGTTTGAGGCAATATGAAAATTTGAAGAGTAATGTTGACAATCGACCAAACATTCTATAATTGTTAAACCAACATCCATAAGAAACCAGGTTTTGTTATGCGGAATTTATCTTCAAATCTTTTTATTTTTCCCGCAAAAGCATCACGATGCGTACCATTTATTTCACTACCCTTCTCATTGTCGACACATTCAATGGTGTTGTGTGATTAAATGTAATTTTCATTTTCAAAATTATTCGCATACACTATCGTTCGCACAAATGACATGAAATCTCAGTGATAATTGTCCACAATGACACACGGCTGGTAATTTGCCCACAATGGCCATTTAACTGTAGACGCCTGGCAAAATCCATGGCCTTGCTCAGGCAATTATTGACATTTTTGTCGTCACTATTGCAGCTTGATAAGGTTATCTTTCTAGGCAAGGCACGCGCTTTTCTAGTGTGCATTAGTACCCAAATTTCCCTTCTATGGTCAGCTCTCATTGTTTTATAACTCATTATTAATACATAGTCTGTAATAGATTGCGGCTATATCTAACATCATGTTTGGATATTTTCATACGAGTCAAATCAGAATTACACAAGTTATTTTTATGATGATTTTTATGTGAAAATATTTTTAAAAAATTAATTATTTTGGGGGATTTAAAATTTTTCTCACCCTAAAATTCAAAATATTAGTAGTATTATACATAACAGAAGGAGATAAACAAATAAGAATAAAACAAAATTTGTATCTAAAAAGAAATCGATATAGTATTACATAACAAAATTTTGGAATTCTCTCCATAAAAAGTCAGATTTAAGAGTCCCTATAGTACAGCATAGTAAATACCAGGTATTTTATCCTAAAGTACTTGCTGATTCGTTATGTGTATGTACAGGTAAGCAATATTATTTTGGTTCTATTCTTTCATCATAGGTTGATTGTCTCTTTATTGCTTTCCATTTCTCCTATGCGAGATATGCCCAGTATCTAGTACCTCTTACCCACCGTCTCAGTTGATAATGGAACTGGGGTATGTCTACAAATATACACGTACACAAGAAATAAATTTGCTACCATTTCCTGCAGAATAAACGATACCAATTCTGGAAATGCAGTGATGTTTACCATTTTCAACGTTTAATTCTTCATTGCATTTAGTCTTCGCAGAGA
Source organism: Margaritifera margaritifera (assembly GCA_029931535.1). Classification (NCBI taxonomy): domain Eukaryota; kingdom Metazoa; phylum Mollusca; class Bivalvia; order Unionida; family Margaritiferidae; genus Margaritifera; species Margaritifera margaritifera. The sequence goes on from JAQPZY010001124.1 coordinate 991,581, forward strand.
CAATGCCCAAGATAGTATCAGTCAAATTCTTGAATTGTAAACATGTAGTAAAATCGGTCAAAGATAAGCCATAAAATATGTATTTATCATTTTTTAAACATTTCTCTGTGAGTTCGAAATATTATATTATTATAGTTGTTTTATCAAATCTCCAAAAATTTAAACTGTAATTATTTCCCTGTTTTAGGGACATCATACGTTTCTGTACAAAAAAGACCTTTGTGACAATTAGTTATTAACATCGATGATTCACAGAAAATCCTACTTCAGATGATTGGAATTATAGCCAATGATTTTAAAGGTAATGTTACCCATACGATTTCAATCAATTCACAATGAAGTCACGACTAATTTTCCTCTATTATGTTAATTACCAATAATGAAATAATGAATTCGTTTGTAGAAAAGGTTTGGAAGTATCGCCCAAGCATGAATTCAGAAATCGGTGTAATCTGTGCAATTTGATTTTATTCAGAATTTATCAAATCTATAATCTAACTTGTATTGATATCATGCAGATTGTACTTAATGCATATTCTGTCGTCAATAATCTTCTAGTTGCCTTGTTCGGCTTGACAATGGTCAAATAGAGGAAGGTAATCTGCCGCTAGTTTCTAATTTTCTGCAATTTACGAAGCAGTTATAAACCAGACACAGATTTTTCCTGGACATTTTAAGCGAATCTAGAGTTCAAAAATATTTTATTCGACTTCCCAGGGAATTTACAACAGGATTTGATTCTTTATGGAGGAATGTTATTTCTTTTTCTGTGTTTAGCATTCAAAGCAAACAAAACTAACGTTCCTAGTGTATGGATATATAAATTTCATTACAATTTTAATCGAGGTTTGTCCAACATTTGAACAATGAGTAAGATTTTATTTTACCTACGTACTGTGTGTATATATATAATCTCGAATGATGAAATGCGTTCAAGTGATTCTTGTGAAAGGAATATTTATTAGTCACCGTACTGATATTTATTAGTCACCGTACTAAATACGAAAGAGGAAACAACGTTTATAGCATTTCGAAGTTATTGTACAAAAAGAGCATGGTGAAACATTTGAGGGATATACCAGTAAAGTCAAGCATCCGTTGCTTAGGAGGAATTTCGACTGATTTAATACATGCATGAATGTGAATTTTATGTGTCTTCGCTTACCGTTTACAGTTAAAAATCGCAGGTAATATCAGCTATACTTGAACAATCACATAAAATATTAAATCTACTGATGAAAGAGGAAGAATGAAATTCTTGCCGATAGAGGAAATTATGTGCATGGGATAATTCCAACAGTTTTGGTAACTTCATTGCTAGATGGTACTTTCAAGAGACCCATAATTATTTTTATTATTATTATTTATTTATTTCATGATTTATTTATCTATTTTTTTATTTATTTATTTATTTATTTATTTATTTTTTTTTTTTTTTTGTCTAACGGGTATGATTTTCTACAATTGGTAATTACTCAATCTGTGCAGTTGAATTAATGACAAATGTATTCGTAATTATGAAAAAAAATCGATCAAAAATTCGTCCCACGGATTTCATTGTTTACACACATACTTGAACCTGAAAGAACCCTTTCATTTATCCTATCCGCTTATATTTTCTCTTTTTTATGTACACAATCTTTAAAAAAATCAAAGTGAAATTGGTATATATCGATATGGGTGGAAGTTACATGCATTAATAAATCATAATGAAATCGACATATATCGATCTGGATGGAAGTTAGACGTATTAATCATCCAAACTCCAGTCTTGACAAGACAAACGTGAAATGAACAACTTTCATAGAAATACCCCAGTCTAATACAGATACGCTCCCCTTATAAGAAATAATCCAGTCTAATCAGATACACTTCCATTATAAGAAATACCCCAGTCTAATCAGATACACTTCCATTATAAGAAATAATCCAGTCTAATCAGATACACTTCCATTATAAGAAATAACCCAGTCTAATACAGATACACTTCCATTATAAGAAATAATCCAGTCTAATCAGATACACTTCCATTATAAGAAATACCCCAGTCTAATACAGATACGCTCCCCTTATAAGAAATAATCCAGTCTAATCAGATACACTTCCATTATAAGAAATACCCCAGTCTAATACAGATACGCTCCCCTTATAAGAAATAATCCAGTCTAATCAGATACACTTCCATTATAAGAAATAATCCAGTCTAATCAAATACACTTCCATTATAAGAAATAATCCAATCTAATCAGATACACTTCCATTATAAGAAATACCCCAGTCTAATACAGATACACTCCCCTTATAAGAAACTATCTATCAGCAACCTGCCATAATGAAGCCAACAGAGAAAAATGCTTCCAATCCAATTAAAATAATTATAGATTTTAGTTTTTATTACAGTTAGATCAATCATGAATAAGTATTTAAAATTGTAATTAACTGATATTATTGCTACTATGCATTATTATTATTATTATTATTATTATTATTATTATTATTATTATTATCACTACTACTACTACTATCATCATCATCATCATCATCAGCAGCAGCAGCAGCAGCAGCAGTAGTAGTAGTAGTAGTATTTCGCTACGTCTAATATTGTTGTGATTGATGTTACTTCTGTTGCTGCGACGACAATGACTACAATGATATTGATGATTGCTGTTGCTATTGTTGTTGTTGTTGATGATGTTATTTTTTCCATTAAACATGCCAATGTATTTTTTAATCGCGACTTTGCCTTTAGCTATTAAAATTATTGGCTGAAATTAGAAGACAATAACCAATGTCCGACGTGAACAAGGATGTGTAGGCCTAAGCACCAGAGGGATAAGATAAAATTGGGGTTAGGAAAATGAAGAACAGAGCTAGTAAGAAGACAAGAAAAATATATTTACGTTGCATTCTAATCGGCAAATATCAGCGTACATATCGTGTTGCTAAATTTCAAGGCGAGATACATATTTAGATATTTCTATAGACAAAGGACATGATTTGAGAAATGAAGATAATTATAGTTAATTATTGTAGCAGAGACATACATTTTGGTATGTGCTTCCCAACTAAACTCGTGTTAAAAAATCGGCATCGTTCTACAATTATGTCAATTAGGTTTTCAAAATGATAAGCATGTCCGTTCCATCATCATTATGTCTTTCCAACCTACCTTGTCCATCATTAGTTATGCTATTTCGGCACGCACATCACACGTCATGGAAACCAATATTTAACTACGGCTCTATAACCTTCATATAACTCTCATGCGAAAACAATATTTTTGTTGCATTAGGATTTAAAACATCCTACCTGTGTCAGTGTTTAAGACCTAAGAATGCTTGAAAATCTAGCACTTATGTGCATTTCAATACACAAACATTTCTAACAGATATAAGTGTCATACATATATATTGCATATAA